>OV725078.1:153009445-153022323 GCA_928085145.1 Nezara viridula
GGGTTAGGTATTTGTTGGTATATAGTTTGTAGGTAGGGGGTGAAGGATGGTAAATTATGAGAGTAGGGTAGATGAGAGATGAACACGCATAATTGATTTGAGATGTTATAGTATGAGTGTGATATGTTGGAATGATTTGTGAAGTTAGAGGATGTGGGTTGTTTAGGTGGGAAACAGAAGAGGAGAGGGGGAAGGATGAGGGCATGTATGGGAGAGTAGGTGGAAGTCTAGGAGATAATAGAGGATGTGGGAGGTATAATGGAGTTATGAGTTGTTATTTGTTTATAGGAGTGTGGAAGGGTTGATGAGTATGTAGTGGGTAGGGGGTGAGGGGATGGGGGATTATTTAGGAGGGGATGTACGGGGTTAGGGGGGGAGAGGAGATTGTGCTGAATTAGGAAGATTATGGTGAGGTGATGGAGGGATAGGTTGTGAGGTTTTTGTAGTGGGAGGGTTTGGGCATGGGAGGGTGGGGAGGTGGGTAGAATTAGGTGGATGAGTTAATTAAGGAGAGTTATTTAATAGGGGGGAGAGTTTGGGGAGGGGGGTTGATTGAGAAATTTGGTTTAGGAAATTGATGAGAGGAATTAGATTGAGTGGATGAGGAGGGAGGATGAAATTGTGGGGTTGTGGATGGTATGTTATGAAGGGAGTGTTGGGAGGTGGGGGAGAGAAGTTGAAGTAGAGGGTGAGTATGGAGATGTTGAGTAAGTTTGGGATAATGTTTGTATGAGGGATTAGATATTTAGAAAGTAGGAAGTAGGTGGTGAAAGGGATGATTATTGAGGATGTTGGTATTGTTGATTGGGGTGGGGGAATTTGGGTGGATAAGGTATTTGTAAGGAAGTAGGTTAAGGAAAAATAGGAGATGGGTTGAGTTATTGGTGAAAGTTGTTTTTTTGTTAAGAAAGGGGTGGGGGTGGTTTAGAGGTTGTATAATATTAGAAGAGTTGTATAGGGGATTTGGGGAAAGTTTTTAGGTATGAGTTGGATGAAGATATGGGTTGGTTGAGTTTGGGGGTTGTGGGGGTATGGGATTTTGTGGTGATGAATGAAGATTTGAGTGTAGATAAGGTGATTTTAAGAGTTGGATTGGATTGTTGATTGGAGAGGTGGTGGGTAGGGGGGAGTGAATGGGGTTATTGTAGGGGGGTTTGAGAAAGGGTTATAGGAGGTGAAGAAGGGAAGTTGTTGGGGAGAGTGTAGTTTGGTTTGGGTGTTTTGGTGTTGGTTTGGGTTTGTGAGAGGAAGGTATGTAGTAGGTGGAGGAGGGGGTTGTGGGTTTGGGTGGGGTGTTTATTTAATGTTGTGATTGGGTGGGTATTGTGTATTAGGGTTAAGGGGGGTTTTGTTGTTATTTTGGGGAATTTTTTTGTTGATTTGTGGAGGGGATAGATAGGGATATTAATATGAAAAGGTTAGGATGAGATTTTTATTTTTTTGAATTATAATGGTGGGTTTTTTGGTTTTGTTTGGGGGGGGATTTTTTTTTGTTTTGGTTTTTTATGTTTGTTGTTTTTTTTGTGGTGTTTGTTTTTGTTATGTGTTGATAGTTATTTGATTTTGATGTGATGTTTGTAGTGGTGTTTTGTTGTTTGAGTGGGTATTGGGGGTGGTTGAGTGTTTTGTGGTGTGTGGTGTTTGATAAGAGGGGGTGTGTGTGGTAGGTGTTTTTGTGTTGTTATATTGTTTATTTAGTTTAGTTTTGTTTGGTTAGGTGGTTTTTGATTTTTTTATGGGTGGGTGTGTGGGTTAGGTTTAGATGTGTGGGTTTGGTTTTGGTGGTTTTTGTTGTTTGTGGATGTAATGTGTTGGTGGGGTGGGGGTTTGTTTGGGGGTTTGTTGGGGTGTTGTTTTGTTGTTGTTTTTGGTTTTGTGTGGTTGTTGTTTGTGTTTTGTGTTGTGGGTGTTGGTTTGTAGGTTTTTGGTTATGGGGTGGGGTTTTGTTTGTTTGGTGTGTGTTTGTGTTTTGTTTTTTTTTGGGTGTTATTATGGTTTGGTTGTTTTGTATTTTTGTTTTTGTGTGTTTTTGGTTTGTTTTTTGTTGTTGTTTGTTTTGTTTTTGTTGTGTTTTGTTTTTGTTTGTTGTTTTTGTTTTTTGTTTGTTTTTTGTTGTTTTTGTTGTGTGTTTTTTGTTTTGTTGTTTTTGTTGTGTTGTTTTGTTTTGGTGGTTGTTGTTGTTTGTGTTGTTTGTTTGTTTTGTTGTTTGTTTGTTTTTGGTGTTTGGTTGTTTTTTTTTTTTTTTTTTTTTTTTTTTTTTTTTTTTTTTTTTTTTTTTTTTTTTTTTTTTTTTTTTTTTTTTTTTTTTTTTTGTTTTTTTTTTTTTTTTTTTTTTTTTTTTTTTTTTTTTTTTTTTTGTTTTTTTTTTTTTTTTTTTTTTTTTTTTTTTTTTTTTTTTTTTTTTTTTTTTTTTTTTTTTTGTTTTTTTTTTTTTTTTTTTTTTTTTTTTTTTTTTTTTTTTTTTTTTGTTTTTTTTTTTTTTTTTTTTTTTTTTTTGTTTTTTTTTTTTTTTTTTTTTTTTTTTTTTTTTTTTTTTTTTTTTTTTTTTTTTTTTTTTTTTTGTTTTTTTTTTTTTTTTTTTTTTTTTTTTTTTTTGTTTTTTTTTTTTTTTTTTTTTTTTTTTTTTTTTTTTTTTTTTTTTTTTTTTTTTTTTTTTTTTTTTTTTTTTTTTTTTTTTTTTTTTTTTTTTTTGTTTTTTGTTTGTTTTTTTTGTTGTGTTGTTGGTTGTTGGTTTGTGTGGTGTGGTGTTTGGGTTTTGGGTGTGGGTTGTGTTGTGTGGGTAGTGTGGTGTGTTTGTGGGGTTGGTTGTTGTGGTGGTTTTGGTGTTGTGGGTGGGTTTTTGGTGGTGGTGTTTTTTTGGTTGGGGGGGGGGTGTGGGGTGTGGGTGTTGGGAGTGGGGTTTTGGTGGGTGGTGGGTTGGGGGGTTGTAGGGGTGGTTGGTTGGGGTGGGGGTTGTTGGGTTGGTTGTGGGTTGGGGGTGTTTTTTGGGGTGTGTTTTGGGGGGGTTTGGTGGGTGTTGGGGGTTTGGTGGTGTGGGGTTTTTGTTGGTTGGTTTGTGGGTGGGGTGGGTTTGGGGTGTTGGGGGGTGGTTGGGGTGGTGGTTGGTTTTTGGGGTGGTTTGGGGGGGGTGTGGTGGGGTGTGTTGGGGGTTTGTGTTGGTTGTGGGTTTGGGGGGTGGTGGTTTGGTGTGTGTGGTGTGTGGGTGTGTTTGTTTTGTGTTTGGTGGTGGTGTTTGTGTTTTTTTGTGTTGTGTTGTGTTTTTTGTGTTGGTTTGTTGTTTTGTGGTTGTTTTTTTGGTTGTTGTTTTTGTTTTTGTGTGTTTGTTTTTGTTTGTTTGTTTGTTGTTTTTGTGTTGTTGTGTTTTTGTGTTGTTTTGTTTGTGTTTTTTGTTGTGTTTTGTTTTTGTTGTGTGTTTGTGTTGTTGTGGTGGTGTGTTGTTGGTGTTTTGTTTGTTTTGGGTGTTTGTGTTTGTTTTGTTGTTTTTGTTTGTGTTTTGTTTTGTTTTTTTGTGTGTTTTGTGTGTGTTTGTGGTTGTTTTTGTTTTGTGTTTGTGTTTTGTTTTTTGTGTTTTGTGTTTTGGTTTGTTGTGTGTTTGTTTTGTGTGGTTTGTTTTGTGTTTGTTTTTTGTTTGTTTGTGTTTGTTTGTTGTTTGTTGTTGTTTTTGTGGTGTTTTGTTTGTTTTGTTGTGGTGTTGGTTTTTGTTGTTGGTGTGGTTGTTGTTTGTGTGGTTTGGTGTTGGTGTTTTGTTTTTTTGTGGTGGGTTGTGTGTGTTTTGTGGTGTTGTTGGGTGTGTTTGGGGGGTTGTGGTTGGGGGTTTGTTTTGTTGGTGGGTTTTGTGTGGTGTTTGTTTGGTGGTGTGTTTTGTTGGTGTTTTGTGTTTGTTTGTTGTGGGTTGGTGGTGTGTGTTTGTGTGGTTTTTGGGTTTGGTGTTGTTTGGTTTTTGTGGTGTGTTGTGTGTTGTTTTTTGTGGTGTTTGTTTTGTTTTGTGTGGGTGGTGGGATGTTGGAGTGGGGTTTTTGGTGTGGGGGGGTTGGTGGAGATTAAAGTTATAAGAATAGTTGTTGTTTGTTTGGGTTTTGGTGTGTTTTAGATGGTGGTTTTTTTGGGTTTAGGGATTGGGGAGTGGGGAAATGATTTGTGGTTGGGTTTGTGGGTGTGGGGGTTTGGTGGGTGTTGGGGGGAAGTTGGGTGTTTAGTTTTTGGGTTGGGTGGGTGTTGTTTGTGTGGATTGGTGTTAGTGTGTGTTGTAGGTGTGTTGTTTTTGTGTGTTGGTGGGGGAGGGGGGTTTTGTTGGTTTTTTGGGTTTGGTGAATAATAGTTTGGGTGGTGTGGTTTGTTTGTGTGGGGGTGTTGATGGGTTGTTTGGTTTGGGTGGGTTTTTGGTGTGGTGGGGGTGGGGTGGTGGGGTGATGTGGGTGGTGGGGGGGGGGGGGGGTGGGGTGGGTGAGAAGTTTGGGGGGGGGGGGTGGGGTGTTGGTGTTGGTTGGGGGGTTTTTTTTGTTTGTGTTGTTAGTAGTGTGGTTTGGGGGGGTTGGGTGGAGGGTTGGAGTGGTTTGGGTTGGTATAGTTATTGTTGTAGGGTTGTGTGTGGGGGGTTGTGGGGGGGAGTGTTTTATGGGGTGTTGGGTAATGGGGGTGGGGGGAGGATGAAAGTTTGAAGGGGGGGGTATGTGTTGTATATGAGGTTTGGTTAATTGGGTGTTGTAGTTTATTTGTTGTTGTTGTAGATGGTTGATGGTGGTGTTTTTTGAGTTGTTGTGGATGTTTTTTTTTTTTGTTGTTTTAGAAGTTTGTAGGTGTAGGGTGTTGGGGTTTTTGGTGGATGTTGGTGTTGTGTGTTGTGTTGTTGTAGGAATTGGGGGGGGGGGAAGATTGTGTGGTTTTTTTTGTTGTGTTTGTGGGATGGTTGATGGGTGTTTTTATTAGGAGAGTTTTTTAGGATTTGTTGTGTGGGGTTTTGTCAGTTGATAGGTAATGGTGGGTGTTTGAGAAATTAGGTATAAGCAGGTTTTATTAGATATTTGTTATATAGTTTAGTTGTGGGTGTGTTGGGAGTTTATGAGGATGGGGGAAAGGGGGTTAGAGAGTGGGTTGTTGTAGTTGGTTGGATAGGGTGGGTGATGGGTGTGATATGTTATGTGGGGGTTGTGGTATAGGGGGATGGGGGTAGGTAGTTGTGGTTTGTAGTGGGTTGGTGATGTTGTGTGTTTGGGTGATGATGGGCTTAGGTTTTTATCAATTGTTGTGTGATGTATGGGGTTGGTGGGTTGTTTTTTGTTTTGGATATTGGGGTTGAGGGTGGGGGACACTGCGGTGTTAGTGATTAGGGGTTATGTGGGTGATAGTGGACGGATTTGGGGTAACGTGGAGGTGGAGGGTGGGTGGGATTGGTTGTGGTTTAATAGAGGGATTTGGTGAGAGGGTGGGGCAGTTGGGAAATTTTGATAGGATTGAGGTATGGGGTTGTAGAATTTATAATAGGTTGGTGTGTTGTGGAGTGTGGGACAGTTTTGGGGGGGGTTGGGGTGTGTCGGGGGAGAGTGGGTAGATTTTGTTTATGTTGGTTGATTTTTGGAGGATTTTGGGGTGTGGTGGAGAATGGGGGAGGGTTTTGGGTGTGTTGATGTTGATGAAGTTTGATTTGGGGTGGTGGTGATGGTTGGTGGGGAGGTGGTGGTTGGATGGTATGGGGGTGTATGTTACATGGATTGGATGGAAGATTATAGTGTGGTGGGTCTGATTGGGTGTTTTGGGGGGGAGGGGGTTGGGGTGGGGGTGTGGTTGTTGTATATTTTGTGGTGGAGACTGGGGAGTGGTTGTTAGGTTGTGTGGTATAGGTCTGGGTTGGGGTGGGGGGGTTTGGGTGGGGGTGAGGTTGGGTGTAGGGGTTTTGTGTGTGGGGGTGGTTGGTTATGTTGATGTGATTTGGGTTGAATTTTTTTTTGTGTGTGTTGTAGTGTTGGTATGATATTGTGGGGATGGGAATTTGGGTGATGTGTTGATTTGATGGAGTGAGGTTTTAGTTTTGAGTAGAGTTGTGTTTAAGAGGGGGGGGATTGAATTGTTGGTTTAGTTGTTTTGTGGGAGAGATTATGGTATTAGGTAGGGACATGGTTGGGTGGGTGGGTGGATGGTGGGAGGGGGAGATGGAAGGTTATGTGGTTTGATGGGGGGGGGTTAGTGTTTGTTTGGGGGAGTTTATTGGTGTTTTTTGGCGTGGGGTTAGGTGTATATGTTGATGGATGAGTTGAGTTTTGGTGGGATGGGAAGTAAGTTGGGAATGAGGTTGTGATGTAGTAATGGTGTATTAGGTGTGTGGTTTATGGGGTGGATTGGGTTGTTGGAGTTTTTGTTTGGGTGTTTTTTTTTTAGTGAGTGGGTTGGTGTGGTTGATGGGTGTTTTTGTGAGTTGGATTGTTAGGGGTATTCACACTGATTATGATGAGGGGTTTGTGAGGTTGGTTGGATAGGGTTGGTTGTGTTGGTGTGGTTTTAGGTGAGTGTGTGTGTGTAGTGTGGTATGTTTTGGCAGGTGGGTGTTTGGTATATTAATTATGGGGTGAATGGGTTTTTTGGTGGGTAGTTTTTGGTTGTGGTATTTGTGTGTGTTTTAGGGTATTGGTGGTGTGTGGGTTTGGTGTGGTGTTGGTGTGGGGGGGGGTATGGGTGTGTTTTGGGATAAGGTAATTTGTATGGTATATGATGTGGTGGGGTTGTGGGTGGTATTAGGATGATAGTTGTTTTATAGGTTACGATTTTGTTAATTTTGATTGATTGTATTGATTATTTGATTGGACTTGTAAGAGGAATTTTTTTGTAAAATATCCAAAGATAAAAATAGATTGATGCAGTAGTTTAGATTTTTTGAGTGTATGAGGAAGGAAAAATTTTTTTTTACTCAGGTTTTTTTGGTGTAAGGTAAATTTTATATGGGTGGTTTTTAGTGATTATGTATCAAATATATGTATAGATTTTGTGTAATGAATGTGAAGGTGATTTTGTTTGTTGAATTTTTTGAAGGGGTTGTCTATATTTATGTGTATATATTTAGGATGGGATGTATATTTGGTAGGGTTTTTAAGTTTTAAAGTAGTTTTGTTGTGGTGGGTATGTGATGGTGGGGTTGTTTTTGTGTGTTTGGGATATAGAAATTTAGTGTATAATTGTGGTAATTATTTATAGGGTGGGGGGAGTGGGGGGTTTGGGTGGTGAAATTTTAGTTGTGGTATGGGGTTTTTGTTGTTTTTGATGGTAGTGTAAATTATGGTTAATATAATTTTTATTATTGATGTAGTAAGTTGTTTGAGAGACTATATGTTTTTTGTTAGGTATTTTTTTGTTTGTTGTTTTGATGGGATAGGTATGTAGTATATTGTTATGGAAGTTATATGGTTAGTTTTATTGGGGATATGGAATTTTTTGGAGGTATTTGTGGTTGGTGTGTAGTTTATTGGTTAGGTTTGGTTTTGTGGATAGGGGGTAAGGGGGTTTATGGGTTTTTGGGGTAAGTGAATGTTAGAAGTTAGTATTTAGAGGTGTTGGTGGGAAGATTGAATTTTGTGGTGTCGTGGTGTATAGGTTTGTGATGTTATTTAGATTGGTGTTTATTATTTAATGTATGTAGTTGGATTATGGTTATTTAAAATGTATTGGGTTATAGGTTGGTTCAGTATGTTTTAAAGTTAGATATTGGGCTACAATGTTTTTATTTTGTAGAAATTAGATTTTAGGGAGTAACTTATAGGTGTAGAGAATTTGGATAAGAGAGGTAGTTAAATAAAGCTGACAGTTGGGGTATGTGTTTTTTTATGAGGTAGAGTAAAATGGATGGGTTGTGAGGATGTGATATGTGATACGTTTATGATATTAATAATATAGAAGGTAAGTGTAAGGGTAATGGTTTTTTGTATGATAGGATTGTTGGTTTTGAGAAGATAGAGTTTTGATAATGTGTGGGTGGTGTTTGATATGTATTAGGTTGGTGAGTAGGATGAGTTTTTTTAATAGGGGTTATTAGATAATTATGAGAGAGTTAGGAAGATTTTTTTTGGTGGTGATGGGTTGAATGAGTATATTGAAGGGATATGTTGTTTTTGTTTGTGGTGTAGGTGTTAATGGTGTAGGGTGTAGGTAGTGAGTGTTGTTTATGATGATTATGTTTATGAAAATTGTATTTTAAATTTTTTTGTGTATGTTGATATTTTGTTAAAATTTTTTGTTTGAGGTTGAAATTATTGAGGGTTAGGGGTGAGAGTTTTTTTGGGTGTTGGTTATGTTGTGTTGGGGGGTTGGGGGATTGTTAAGTGATGAAGTAGGTTGGAATGGTTGTTTTGTTTGGTTGGGTGTTATTGAATGTGTTGGTGTATTTTTTGTTAGTATGGGTTTTTTGGATTGTAATATAGTTTGTTTATGTATGTGGACTTGGTTGTTTAATGAGTTTTGGAGAGGGGATGGGTGGGGGTTTGTTGTTTGTTTAGTGGTGGTATTAAGATAGTTTTATTCTTTTAATAGGTTGGAAATTCATTAGGGTACTAAGTGGGAAACCTAATAAAAATTGAAACAAAGGTATGTGTGAGTGAATAGTTGGTATGGTTGTTTTTGGTGATATAAGAAGGATTAAATTTTGGGGGATAATACAGATAGAAATATAAAGGAGTGGTATGTAGGTGTTTAGTTATTGTTTTGTATATTTGGATTTATTATTATAATAAGGTGGAATGTTGTATGTATTTTTGGGGTGGGGGGAGATGGGTGGTATTATTGTTTGGGTGGAATGGAGTGATAGGTTGGTGTGGGTTTTTTATGTGTGTGGTGTTGGGTATAGTGTTGGTTTGGGTGTGTCAAAGTTTAATTATTAAATTTAATAGTTGTGTGGTATTTTAGGGAGTTTATATTGGGAGTATGTGGTAGTTTTTTTTATTAGGTGGAGTGTATTTTATAGATTATTGGATGGATATGGGAGGTAGTGTGATTTGTTTTGGAATGTATTGTTTGATTTGTGGTGATGTGGTGGATATTGGGGGTGATGTAATAATGTTGTTATTGTTGGTATGATCTTTGTTATTTAATGAGTTGATATGAAAGTGTTGATGTTTTAGTGGAAAGTAGTGAGAAAGTATATGTGTTGGATTGGATTGTTTTGACAGTTTTATGGAGATTATAGTTTATTATGTAAGTTGGAGGGTTGTTGGTTATGATGGTGTAAGATGTCGATATTAAAATATGAGTAATCTTGATACTATGTGATTATTATATTACGGGGGATGGTTTGGAGGGGTGAGTGTTTGTATATCTTGGTGGTATAATTGAAATTTATTAATTGTAACTTATTAATTTGATTTATGTTTGGGAGTAATATGAGGGGATTAGTAAAAAGTTTATTTAAGGTGGGGAAGTGATTATTTTGTAGTAGTATTTGTTATGTGTATGTTTGTAATAGGGGTATTATTAATGTATAGGTATTGTGGTAGGAGAAATAAGGAGAGTGTTTATTTTGGTGAAAGAAAAATGTTAAGTGTGAAGGGTGGTAAGGATATTTTAGAGGGGTAGTGGAGAAATAAGATAGTGTTTTGGGTTAGTTAGTGCAAGACTTTTCTGGTGTTGTCTACTTATACTTGTGGTTGATTTATCATTGGGGTGGGGTGTACAATGTTTTGTTAGATCATATTAGGAGTCGTATCCAGATAGATTAATTAGGCATTTACTAGGTTGTTTCTCTTCATGACCCCAAAATAACTTGGGTTAATATCCTGGTACTGAAAAGAATCTTTACAATTATGTTAAATAATTTTTTAAATACCCACATCACAGTTCTTATCATTATTACTAATCTTATAATTTCTTAAGTTTACTATTTTAAAAAATGTTTCAGTTTATGCTGTTTACCTGTGTTAGTTCTACAGGGTGTAATAATGGAAGAGTATAGTGAATCATTAGCTAAAAAATTTAAGTAAGTATCATTAAGCATTAATGTCTTTTATAATTAAATAAAGAATTGAAACTTGGAATTTCAAATCCAGCCAACTCGATTTTCAGTTTTTTTTTAACCTTTAACGACAGTAGACTCATGCCCTGTTGATGGTGGACTCGTATATGACTTAAGATCATGTCAGGCTCTTTTTCTTTAAATGACAGAAATGAATTCCATTTTCAAACTACGTGGCATTTCTATCAATTGTATAAAAGTCAGTTAAAAAAAAAGAAGCAAAATAAAAAAGTTTTGAATGATGCCCTAAATAAAAGGCTGCAGAGGATATGAGGATGTGTGTAAACCAGGAGAAGACAAAGTATATGAGAGCTGGGCCAAGGGTGGACCAACAGCCCATCATAATGGGCCAATTCATGTTCCAGAACGTCCACCAGTTTGTGTACCTGGGGTCAATGGTGAGTTGTGGAAAAAGGATCTCCATAAAAACTAGTCAGCGACTCATCAAAGCCAACAGGTGCTATTTTGATCTCAGAAAGCACCTGAGAAGCTCCTACCTCTCCCACTGTACGAAGTGCCTCTTATATAAAAGGTTAATTGGAGTGTTTCAAATGGGAAGTTTTTATTCAAGTTAATATAGTTGTAAATTTATCTATATATTTTTTTTTAATTTACAGTTTTGGTACTTTATTGCCTGCCATAATATAAAAGAATTCACTGAAAGAAGAAAACAAAACAGTTAATAACATTTGATTTAACTGTTTTGGGAAGAAGTTGTTTTACCTCACAATAATCTAGTGCTCGAACTGACAGTAAAAATTAAAATTGAGTTGGCTGGTTCCAGAATTCCATGTCTCAGTTATGTTATAATCTGAGATCGGCAAATTTTTTATCTCAATAATGAATATGAATTATGCTGAGCTCATGGTTGTTAAATTGTGGTTTTATTTATTAGCATATTCATATAAAGAGGTTCAGAGGAGTTTGTATTCACCATTGCAAATACAACTATATTTATATTAAAAATTATGGTCATGAATATATTCTTATTCATAATTGTGGGCCAAATATATAAATGATTAGAATAACTGTACACACTTTTATTTTTTAAAAATGTCTTTTTAAAAAACATTGTTCATAAATTTTGTTTTTTGTTTATCGCCTCTGCCGTTTGTTATTAAGCCATTCAGCTCCTGACAGCCCAATATTATTCCCCCATATTTCCATTGCTTGAATATCCCATCAGGGAAGATCCCATCAAATTACTAACATCTGACAGAGCGGGGCAAACTGAGAGGTGCAGGTCGTACATCTCGTCCTTCTTGGCAAAGAGGGCGCATAGGGCTTTCCATCACTTCGGTCCTATCTAAATACCTTTGCAGGTAATTGTGTCCTGTCGTCATGCGGAAATTCCCAACCGATTCTTTCCTATTTTTTGTTTGTTTCATCGGCTCCTCTTTTAAAGATTCCCATTTTTCCCTGCTGACTGTTACTTTTGCCAATTCTTATTCTCTTCCTTGTAAAAGGATTTTAATCCTTTTAACAGATTTGTAAAGAAGCAGAGGCTTAGTTTGTGGCATTTTCCAGGCGATCTGTGCGAGCTCATCAGCTTTTTTGTTTCCTGGTAGACCGCAATGGCTTGGAACACATTAGAAAGTCACTCGGATTCCTTTTTTAATTAAATTACTAATCCAATCTCTAGCACTTGTGACATCAGGATGGTCCAGGCCATTGCAGATCGACAGTATGGCTGCTTGTGAATCGACAAAGATCACAACTTGGGGATAGCTGAGTTCTTTCACTATTGCAGCCAATGCTGCTGAAATGGCTTTCACTTCTCTATCGAAATTTGTCCCCTGGCTACCAGCAGGGATGGATAACATAAAATCTTGGCAGTATACTCCTGCGCCTGCATTCCGTGTAGCTGTTTAAGTGAAGCCATCAGTGTATACATGGAGCCAATTCCGCTCGGAATAGCGGCTATTTATTGTTTCCATAGCAAGCGCTTTCAATTCCTATTCAGGTGTTAGGTTTTTACTTACAGGTTGTGTTAGTTCTAGCTGTGCCTCTGCGATAAATTTTTGCTGGTCATTACATTTATTAAATGGCAGACTCATCCCTAGATCTAAGTCTTTTCTTTCCAACAATTCTCTAACTTTTACTGTTACTGGTTTTGGTGTCTTGAGGCACTGGACAGATGTTTCTTGAGCAGCCCAGTGCTTCAAACAAAGTCTTTTCATTTTTTTTTGTAAGACTAATAGCTGCCACTTCTCTTCTTGTTTGAAGTGATTCTATTTCTGCTTGTATCTGGAGAGTTGCGATTGGTGTAGATAATTTACATAAATTATAATTTGTTGAAAAGAAGATAGTGAAAAAATTATGTTGTTTGTCAATGTATTCTTTGTTGATTCTATACTATATTGGGACTTTTACTTTTACTCAGACTTAAACTTCTATAGCCAAAAAGAGTAGGGAAGAAGAAATAAATTGTAAATCATTTGCCAGTAGAGAAGATCAGTATTTTCATATTATTTCATTTAATGTAGTTTTCAACATGATAGCTGGTATACATAGGTGCCTATTCTTAAGATATTTTATTTTTATGTAAATGACTGTTAAATATTGGGGCAGGGCAGACATTGCCTTATCTGCTTCCCAATGCTAGTACCAGTCCCTATGCCGATATATATTATTACTTTTCGGGGAAATTTTGGTTTTGATCTATTATGTTAAGGTGAAACATTGTTTCAATATATTAATTAAAAATATATTCATTACATTATTAATGTTTTTTAATCTAATCTGTTCTCATCCTTGTTTGATATACATATTATGCTTGATGATCATATTAGTTAGGATTGATCATAAAACAATTTGCTCTATCTCTGTAATCTAAATATTTTAAACTATAGTTTCATAATTTCATACATATTTTTTTTTTTACTTTAGAATT
>OV725078.1:154355409-154635280 GCA_928085145.1 Nezara viridula
AGCCAAGACAAATGGTACAGGTTAACATTGAGGTTATTTTAATATGTAGCACAAAGAATTCATAGTACTTATTTTTATAAAAAACAACAACAAAGAAATAGAAATTAACCTGAAACAAACAGCCATAAGACCGGCTTCATCCAATGTCCGTGGAGGTACTGGCTTACCAGATGGGTTTTTAATTATTACACTACTGGCACCCTGCACATCAGCATGTACATAAAGATCACCTGCCTTCATATACCTTTTAACAATAATTTCATTTTGTTTTTGATCACGTCCTCCTATAACTATTCAATTTAGGAGTAAAAAAAATGTATATATATATATATATATATATATAGAAATTAAAAGAACATAGATATCAAAACTATATTAAGTGTAAATTAATATAAAAATATTTACAATGATTGATATTCATATTTAAAACAAATTAATAAATAAATAACCACTAAAAATCTTAAGCAATTTATATATATCACATTACATCAAATATAAGACATCCTCAACTTAAAGATACATCTGTTATTTTCATTGGTCTAGTTGAAAATTTGATAAATGAAATAATTATGAAATATTAGGATTCAGAGAAATTGGAAAAAACATTTATTTTTTCTTAAAACATTATTTTTTAAGTATTAAAAAAATATAAATGAATAAAAGCTTAATTTATTAATTTTACAAAGCGACAGCAGGTCCTTATAAATTTTATTGATCGAATTGATGTAATAAAAAACGTATTTTGTGAATGTTTAGATGTAAAATCTTAGCAGAAATTAAAACAGTATTATTTTTATGTTTTGTGGATCTATGGAAGACCTTTGACCAGATTAGAAAAAAGGATATAGTTGATGCACTGGAAGAGAAAGGAGTAAAAAAATGGACTTATTAGGGCTGTAAGCAGTTTATACCATAAAAGCAGGAATCTGGTTAGAACAAGTAACCACACTTCTCCAGAGTTCGAAACAATACGAGACATATGTTAGGGTTCCAGCCTGAGCCCTCTTCTTTTTGTATTCGTTCTCGATCTGGTGCTGGGAAGAGCAAGGAAATGATGTGGATCTATAAGCTGGCATATAGAGATATGCAGCCTACTCTTTACTCCGGTTGGGTTTGCAGACGACCTGGTCATATTGGTCTAGAATTACAGTGACCTCCAAAACAATTGTAATATCCTCAAGGATGAATTAAGAGCTATTAATATTGAAATCAATCATCAGAAAACCAAATGCATGCACATTGAAAGAAAAACTCACAGGGTTATGAGGGTATCGAGGACAGAGAGCAAGAATTTGGAGTAGGTGAAAAGTTTTAAATATTTGTGTGGATGCTCAACTCAACAGAAGCTGATTTATCAACCAGAAGATGAGGCAATGTATAGGAACAGCAGGAAGGATGTTCTATTTGGTTAGAAGAGGCTTTATTAAATGAAGAGATGTTACAAAGAGAACAAAGACGGTGGTGTACAGACCGGTGCTCTTTCCAATTCTAACACATTCTTCTGAGTCCTGGATCCTCACTTCGAAGCAAAGGAGATCCAGTCCCTAGAGCTGTGATTACTCAAGATGGTGGAAGGGAAGAGCAGGTAAGACTGACAGGATTCTCAACACTACCACCCGAGCCTACCTTAAGGTCGAACCAGTGGAAGTCATTCTAGAAGAACATAAATTAAGATGGTTTGGCCACCTTTTCCTTATGGATCAGTGCAGAGTCGCAATGACATATAAAATAAAAACCTATAAAACTTATGGCAGAGAAGAAGACCAAGAGGAAGGCCCCGAATCTCCTGGGAAGAAAGATATATAGATAAATCATATAAATTAAATTTTAACCTTAAAATATAAGACTGGACCAACTTCTACAAAAAAAAAAAAAAAAAAAAAAAAAAAGTGTTTCCTTAATTCATTTTCACAATTAAATAAATAAAAGAATAACAAAATAAATAATCTATAATCAGAGAATCAATGAATTATAATGATAATAACGGCTAACAGAGGCTCAACAAGCAGTTTTCTTAGAAACAATAAGAGTAATTAGAAACTTTTTAAATATTTGAAGAAAAACAAATGTATACCTGTAGGTGGTTGGACTATTCACCCCACCTTCAGTTTCAAATCCTTAAAATTGAGAAAAATTAAAATAATAATTATTACATATCTTACAATGATGAAAATGAACATAAAGTGGTCAGATAGAAGATGAGAAAATACCTACAGCTCTGAGAGGGACTCAAGCAACTCAATAGTCTGAAAGAAGGAAAAGTATTGCCCTTCATCATATTTTACAATGAACCAGTCCCGGAGAAAATAATTAGGAGTTATAAGGAATTGGGACATCCTGATTAAATCATAGGCCAAAAAGTTAAGCTACTAGGGACATCCAGTATCGTAAAAAAGTTTTTATTCCTGACCTGATGGAAATCTTTGCCTCTTCCTCAGTAAAGCCTATCTATGTATTCCAGATATGACATCCTTGGGGGTCGTCAATGTCTTCTGACATCCTGAACATAGTCCATCGTCTTCTATGGGTCTATTGTAGTAGATGGCCTCTAGTATCTACTCCTTTATGTGACATTGAATGAGGGAATGAGAAGGAATGTATAGGAATGTAGGGTTGCACCATGAATTGGACTCAATTGTGCAGTGGACAATCTGTTTATTGAAAAGTATCAAATATATAAACAATTGACAAAAAAGGTACAGAACATAGAAAGGAAGAAGCCTGGAAAAGTACCAGCAGGTGGCAGCAGCTGGAGAAGAATATATGAAGCTACAAACTTCTTCAATTTATGGTATTTACAGTCTTAAAACATGAAATAATAGTCAGTTACCCAAACCCATAGATTTCAAATCGAAAAATTGAGTTTATGATTCAAAAAGTTTACTTTTTTCGGTTTTTTGCTTATATCAGTGAAACTAATATAATAATCTATTCTATCTATAATAATACGATATGTGAAATTAAAGCTGACAAAATTTGCTATAGAAATGGTGATATTAGTTTTTTGCTGTATTGTATAGTTTCCGTTATATCTGTCCTAGTAATTCACAAATTAAAAAAAAAAAAATTGCAGGCTAGATCAATTATAATTTAATAATAAAAAACCGAAACTATACAGAAAAACTTACTTTTCATAATTTTCGATATTTCACAGCTCTTAATCTGTATATAAGACAACATACATGTGTATAAATTGGCTTACATAATGTTCATATATATATACAGTCTTATATATATGTACATTATATATTTACACAAGATATTATATATTTACACAAGATATTATATATTTACACAAGATATTATATATTTACACAAGAGCTGTGTGATAACGAAAATTGCGAGAAGTACGTTATTTTGTATAGTTTCAGAATTTAATCATTAACTTATAATTGCTATAGCCTTTGAATCGTTGAAGATTAGAGAGTAAAGTAATATATATTCTTAAAGAAAATTTAATATTAAGCAACTTTCTTCCTCATGACTTTTTCATAAAATGAAAAGATAAAGAGTTGGAGAGTCAAATAATGATAAAAATGCGATGCAAAAAACTTTTTTGTCGAAATTATTGAATTACCAGGACGGATATCACGGAAACTATAGAATACAGCAAAAAAAACTGTCTGAGTCTTTGGTAGAGGGCAAATAAAAAATTTTGAAAAAGCATGACTGTTACCAACAACACTCCCAAATGTTATGCCGTATCATCCTGATGTTAAGTGAGCCACATTATAAATTAGATCCATTCATTTTTTTAATTCCAAGGAAGAGAGGACAAGTCATGTATAAAAATATATAGAATTTTAAAATTCAAAGGCTATTTTACTTAAACACCAACTGCTGAAGAAAATCTTAGTGATATTTTCTCCCAAGCATGAAATTATGCCTGGTTACAAGACAATAGCAAATTATCAATCGAAATAAAATCATTTACAAAGAAAAACATAAGTTTATTAATAAATCAATAGTTTTCATATAAATTAGAAAGTTAAATAAAGAATAATGATAAGTAAAAATGATTTGAAGAATAGTAAAAACATCTACAAAAAGACATAGACAAATTAATACATTCAGGAAACAAATAAAATATTTAAAAAAATGCTTTTGTTACTTACTCAAATAGTTCTCTGAGCTGATAAACCAATAAAATTTTTCAAACCAATATATCTTTCTAGTTTTTGATATGATCACCTGTGATTTAATAGTTTTTAAAGTTTCACGTGCTTTTTTTTCTGCTGATTTTAAGGCTTTTTTCTGTGATTCCAAAGTTTTTTTCTCTTTTAATGCTGCGTGTTTCTTATCGTCATAATACCTTCAACCAAATCATTTAGATATATTTTATATTTATTTAATTTTTTTTAAACTTTTATTATGATATTTACAACTGTATTAGTATAAATACATCAAGTAAATTTGTACAGAGAAATATTATTACATGAAACACGCTTGTTGAGAAACTACCCACTGGTAGCACTCTAATATTTAATTTAAATAGTAATTAGAGGTGAATAAAATAAATATCATAACTAACCATGTATTAGCAAGAATACACTTCAGGAACATCACAATTCATAAAGCCATAGACTAACAATATTATATTACATGCATTCGAAGTTTAAATAATTATAAATGATGCATAATTTTTTACTACATTTTTAATATTGTGTCACAATTGCAATGGTATTGGTCATACATAATAATATGTAATATTCGTATTGGTCAACCGAAAATTTTATTATATTTTCAAAATCATTTGAGTAGGGAGTAGAATAGGGGTTTTAGGGCCATAAATTGCAAGATTATTATGCCCGTAAAAAAAAATTGTGATTAAATATTGATATTTGTGATTTTCTTGACAAAACTTTTTATTGTTATTTCCTGATTTTTCTAGTGTTTGTGGATTTGAAACTGAATGTGAGAAACAAGTCCAACCCCCTACACCTATACATTTTTATTTCAAATATTTAAAAATTCTTTAACTATTCTAGCCGTGGAGAACTACCAGTTGAACCTAAATTAGCACATTAAGGGGCAATTCTAAGCCATCCCTACCTATCACCATTGACTTCAGAATTAGATGTTTGTCAATATTATAATTTGCATTGGACACAGTGGACTACGCTTTCCAAAGAGTATGAGAATTCTTTTATTTAAACCACCAATTCCTGATACTTTTTTAGTATCTCACCCACAGTTGTGCTTCAATTATTGGAATATTATTAACCTTTGCTTTCTTTTCTCCAAAATCTATAAGAATATTTGGTCTGTTGAGGCACACTATGTGATCTGTACGAGAGTGGTCTGAAAAGTTTCCGACTGCAACGTGAAGATGGCAGCACTCGTAAATAAAAGCAAGGGAATTTTGTTGTTCATCTGTTGACAGTTACCCACCAAAGTTTCCGCCATTTAGGACGCGCAGTTTTTATGTAACAGCCATTTGAGTGAGTTGATGTGAGTGTTTTATGAAAATGGACAAAATCGAGTATCGAGCTGTCATTAAATATTTGCTTTTGAAAGACAATACACCTGTTTTTTTGGGGTAGTCATGGAGTTATTTTAATTGACTATCTTCAAAAATGAAAAACCATTACAGGAACATACTACGCATCATTACTTGACAAGCTGAAGACAGAACTTTCGGAAAAACTGCCATATTTGCAGAAAAAGAAAATCCTGTTTCACCAAGACAACACACCGTCTCACACCTCAGCGGTTGCCATGACGAAAATCCACGAATTACGGTTTGAACTGCTTGACCCATCCGCCTTACTCACCAGATCTGGCCCCAAGCGACTACTTTTGATTCAATTATCTAAAAATTGTGGTCGGAGGACAGAGATTTTTGTCAAATGAAGAGGCAATCACCTTTGTGAACAATTATTTTGCAGAGAAAAACGCCGAGTACTTTTTGGATGGGTTGCAGAGTTGGGAGCATCGCTGGGAGAAGTGTGTAGAGTTACAAGGAAACTATGTTGAAAAATAAAAAAAAAATCCAGAAAAAAAGTCTTGTATTTTTGTTAGGTCGGAAACTTTTCAAACCACCCCCGTAATAATAGATTCATCCCTCTACATCTTGAAGAAATCTTTTTGAAGTAGTCTATTGGAAATATACTTATAATATGGCACTTTTTCATCCAATAGGTAAACTCTCATCAGCAGAGTCTGATGGAAAATTTTTACTACATTATGTCTTATTGGATAAGATATTTCCATATCAGCCAGCACTCTGCATCCAGCTGTGCCAACGTTTATTTCATGGTGGACCCACAAAATGAATCTTGACCTTCCCACTCTGGTTAGAATAAGTTTGGTTGTACATCTAGAACAAACCCTCCCTCCCCCACAAATGCCAGAAGTAGCGAGATAGGATGTAAATGAAAAATCCAGCTGTGAAATGTCGGATTGATTAAAGCTTCTATGAGCACAGTTCAAATTTATCAGATTTATCTTTTGGACCATATTTTCTGAATGAGCTATTAGCAATAACCTGATCTTGAATGGCAACTACAAAGCAATCCAGCTTGAAGAATAATTTCTATATAAAAGAATACTTTTTCATTTAGACAGGAACAAGGTTTGAGAGTTGAAGACGTTTGCTCAAGATTAATTGAGTCGATTCTTGCCTATAATGCTCTTGTTTGATCCCTGCATTGTGTTACTCATCATATGCACGCATGCTGTTGGAATATCAGCCGTTTTCAAGTTTTTAGCTTTCATCGGACAAAACTTTCTCATGGCAGCGAAGTGTTTACAGAGGAAACATGCCATGAAAAAAGTTAGACTAACTTCATTTTTTTGGTTGTATTTTCCAAGGGGGGGGGGGAGGAGGATCATTGTTCAATTGGGTCGAGGTGTTTTAATGCCATATTTACGAAAATCCAATTGCTTAAGTAAACTTCTAAAGGGTGAATTTTTGGCAACAATTATCCATCTTTAAAGAAGGCTGAGTTTCTGTTTTAGGATAACTAGATTGGTAGCATTTCGAGATGTATGGAATTTTTTGCAGCTCTACCTTGATTGATTTTCATAGATTCTAGGTCCTCATTACAAAATGGATGCTGTTTTTTTATATGACCTTGTGGAATCCTCTGATACACAGCTTTTATTATGGCTTCCGTGATTTTCTTCAGGGATGGATCTAGTTCATTAGACTCTATACCAGTTGTTCGATATTGTTTAGATACAGAAGCAAACTTTTCCCAGTCAGCTTTCTTTGTGTTCCATTGGGCCCTTCATTTCTCTTTGATCTTGTATGGATGAAAAGTTTCATTAACTACTACGATAATGTAACCAAAGGCTTCAGGTGATGAGCAGTGTGTGAGAAGAAAACAAAGCAATTGATGAGTGAGCTAAAACTATGTCTTAATATTTTGTTTCGTAAACTGTGTTTTGCTAAGTAAATTGTCCAATTTTCAATAATTCAGCCTTATAAATTGATGAACATGAATAAAAAAATGGAGAAATTCCAGTATTGGCATATACAAAATAAAATTAAGGACTCTTTTAAGTTCAGAGGATTGAGACAAAGATGAAAATCTTAAATTTTCTAAAAAGGGTGAACCTTTTGTTCCCGTAAGAGATTTGTAGGTCTACAATTTTGAAGAGTGAAATCAAGCATTACATTTAAAATTATGGAAACATTTTCTCCCTAATTTTTCCCCACTTTGACTATGACTGCCTGGTATACGGTAAACTGTCTGGTAGGCTTGAAATGAGACTAAAGAAACTAATTAATTGTTTTGTTAGATTTATCAATGGGGTCTCCAATCCAAACACTTCCTTGCCTCCAGTTGATATGCAGAGTTTAAATGGCTTTATCCTCAACACATTGGCAGTTGAAGTCACCAAACTTTATTCTCCCTCCTAGATATTCTCCTCTTTTAGGATTGCAGAGTACATACTTTGTACAGTCCAAATTTAGCAGCTGCTTTTTGCAGATTTAGGAAGGCACTCTCCATACTCAGAAAACTGTATCCTATGACATCCAAATTGTCGGTATAGGCTAGTATTCAGCACGATTTGTTGAAAATCGTCCCTCCTATTTGGATTCCCGACTCTCTTATGGCACATTCCAACGCAACATTAAAAAGCAGGCATGCTAAACAATCACCTTGTCTGAGTCCCTTGGGGCTATAGAAAAACTCAGATGTATCTCCGAACACTCTCATTAAGCACTGACCTTCATGGTCATTCTGACAAGGCGGACTAGCATCGGAGGGATTTCAAGAGCGATTATTCCATGATAAAGCTCCTCTCGAATCACGCTGTCATAGACAGTCGGAAATCCACAAAGAGGTGGTACACTCAACCGCTCTCTCCATCATCGCTCTCACTTAGAAAATTTGGTCCGTCGTAGCTTTGCATTTCATAAAGATATATAAGACATTGGAAAATATCTTATAAGCAGATGGAAGTAACAATATTCCTCTGTAGTTCTCACAGTTAAGAAGATCTCCCTTCTTGTGAATGGGACATACAATAGTTTTGTACCATTCTTCAGGAATGCACTCCTTAGCCTAGATGTCCAAGATCAGGTTCTCTATATACTTGGAGATAGCTTCTCCTCCGTGGAGGTCACGATGGCCGAGTGTGTTGGAGCGTTGCCTGTTTTAGCATTCTTGTGCATAGCAACGCTGGTTCAAATCCAGCCTGGGAGTGGTTGACTTTTATTTCGTGGCGGACCCATGGAATGAAACTCGACCATCCCACTCAGGTCAGAATAGGTTTGGTTGTATTTCTAGAACTTGTATAGTTTAAAGATCTAAATAAGTTGCAGAACTGGAAATAAATTTATATTTTATGTGAGATAACAAATATTTATTCATTATACAGGATTGATTTATTCTTATCACAATGATACATTTGCCTAATGGTATGTATAAGGATATGTACATAATATTGTCGGAGTCTGTATTATATTAAGCTTATGTAATGTATGGAAGGCTTTTCTGATATTTTGGGCGAGCTCAGACGCCCGTATTCCTTCAGTTCCTCCATTCCTCCATTACGATCTCTTCTTTCTGCTTTAGTTAATTATCAAATTCTTTTATATTTTATAATTATATATTTTTTTATATCAGAGATCAATGTGAAATGGTTAACTATTTCAAATAAAAAAATATTAGGTATTTTAAAAGAAGCTAATATAGAAAATTAGCTATTTCAGCCTTGTTAGATAACATCAATGAAAATAAAATCTACATTATATTAAAAAATGCTTAATTTTACTGATATAATGAATTTAATCAAAATCGTTAAAACCGTTTTCGAAAAAATTGTAAAAATGTGTTTAGTCCACTTTATAAAGTGCCAATTCTGGTTTACCGATTTTGACAAAAAAGTTGCTGTAACATTCCTAGCATATAAAAACCTTAAATATGTAATTTCACTTCTGTACGACTTTTCGTTTTTGAGCTAGACTCTAACACACGCACGCACGCACACATGTGCGTACGCGGAACTTGGTTATTTGGACTCAGGGGACCTCAAAACGTGTATTTCTGTTGAAAACCCAGATTCCAAAATTTCCACGATCACAATACTTACCCTTACTATATATTACATATATAAGTAAGTGAAAGTAAAAATATTAACCTTTTAGCATTAGCAAAAGCTGATAATGACAGGTCAAGATCTACTTCTATTAACTCCAGATCCATATTAGATTCAGCGAAGGGATCACTAAAATAAAAAGTAAAAATATATTATTATTCATGTGAGTATAAAAATATAAGAAAAGACTGATTATTTATTTTATAAACTTTTTTTAAGAATTATTACTAAAATAATAAGGAATGACTTTATAACATATTATAATTATCTTGAAATATACCATTGCTTCAGGATAATTAAGACTCACTGATGAAAGATTTTAACTAATAACTAGGTCTCTAATTATTAAAATATAGCACTAGGTTCTGAGGTATTTCATCACACTCGTGCAACTTTTTTCAGTTTTTGTCTAAATAACTCCTAAACGTCCAAGTAGCCTCCAATTACGGTACCTATACGACGGTACCTACCTCAAATTCCAATATTTTAAACTTAATAAGAATTGTAAATAATTAATTTTATGTATAGCCACACAGGCATTTATTATGTATCTATAATTTGTCCTAAAAGGACAAAAGTCCCAGGATAATAAAAAAAAAATATTTTCAATATCTGAAAAGTAATGTCAATATCCATGCTGCAAAAGTCAATAAGTGCAAAAAAATAATCAGACCACAAGAAAAAGTTAATTTCTTAATTTTTAACTCGACTTTCTATTCAATCTTTATTGGATGATTAAAGTAATGGTGTAATATTTTAAATAACATTTTTATTTTATATATTTGAACAAGAACCAGGCCAAGATTTACAAGAAAAGGTAGAAGCTTATCTTTTAACATTATGATCTGGTTTAAATTATTTCAATTCAATCACATGTACAATATTCAGGAAGCAGTCATTATAAAGTTTTTATTAGTGTCGACGTTTCAACCCAAACATGTGGGACATCATCAGGGCATGGTTCGAACACTGGTATTCAAGCATGAGAGTACTTGAATACCTTCAGTGCTCGAACCATGCCCTGATGATGTCCCACATGTTTGAGTTGAAACATCAGCACTAATAAAAATTTTATGACTGTGTCCTGAATATTTATCACCCAATTAAAATAATAGCTTAAAAATTATAAACTTGTTTTCCATAAGATACTATTAACCGTTGCTGACTTTGAGCCAATAATAAAAAAATGTTATTAAGTGTCCAAATAGTTTTTATGTATACAATCTTGACAAGATAGGAATGAATATTGTAAATAGATGTTTAATTAAATGAATGTGGTATATTCATTTCATTAAATAGAATCAAAATGCAGCATAATTTCAACTTTTACAATTGTGAATTGCTGGAAAATTCACAAAAAACTATCAATAGTAAAATATTAGCTATTCATATCAACTATTCATAATACCAAAAATCTGGTACGCGCATGATACGACTTTCACTTACCACCCTCTTCATAGCAGAAATAAGAATTTTCAGACAAAGGGAAGTGAAAGTAAAAATTATAATCGCTACATTTATTTATATTTCATTGAGGGTATTTTTATTTGTTCAAGAACCCTTATACAAACAAATTTTAATATTTATATCGCTGTAATCTATACAATTAAATATTAAATAATACCAACAATAGCATATATGAAAACTGTATAAGTATATGTACATAATATTGTCGGAGTCTGTATTATATTAAGCTTATGTAATGTATGGAAGGCTTTTCTGATATTTTGGGCGAGCTCAGACGCCCGTATTCCTTCAGTTCCTCCATTCCTCCATTACGATCTCTTCTTTCTGCTTTAGTTAATTATCAAATTCTTTTATATTTTATATTTATATATTTTTTTATATCAGAGATCAATGTGAAATGGTTAACTATTTCAAATAAAAAAATATTAGGTACTTTAAAAGAAGCTAATATAGAAAATTAGCCATTTAAGCCCTGTTAGATAACATCAATGAAAATAAAATCTACATTATATTAAAAAATGCTTAATTTTACTGATATAATGAATTTAATCAAAATCGTTAGAACATGGAAAAATGTGTTGAATCGATGATTTAAAGTGTCACTTCCGGTTATACGATTTTGATGAAAAAGTTGCTGTAACATCACAGGCATATACAAACCTTAAATATACAATTTAACTTTTAACGTACGACTTTTCATTTTTTGAGCTAGAGTGTTAACACACACACAGTTTCAGAAACCTGACACTAACTTTAGAACCTGTCACAAACAAGGGATTTAGTCCATTGAGAGCGCTTAGGTCTTTTACCATTAGAAACATCCGGCTTTCCTTTTAACTCAGTTTTCTGAACATTAATTTTTTTCCAAGTAGGTGTCGTTGGCCCCATGCTCAACCCCCAACCTGGAGGACCGGGTCATTTGTCTTCAGGGTTTTCTTCCCCAAGGCTAGTTGCTTTCACCACAGCTGAAGAGTCCAACCCACCCTCGGTTTGATTTCGGAGTTGCCTTCTCCTATTGCCTTCACTACGGCTATGAGGTAGGTCCCCCCAGGATGCAGTTTAACGTCATGCCAAGGACAATTTTTTTTTCATACCGTTTACTAAAATACTCATAACTCCTTTCAGGTTTCTCTCCTAAGTCAACATCATTACAACAGTTGGAAAGCTAAATCATTGCTCTTGAAAACTATATCAACAACTTCTAGATTTCACACCTTTATAAGGAATAAATAAATAAGAACTCTCCAAAAGTTTTTATTTTTTACCATTTACTTACCATTAAGCCTAATTTACTTATGGGATTCTGGTTTGCGCCATTTTGTGTATATTATAAAGCCTAGTTTGCCTGAAACAGCACAGACATCCGGAGAGCCTAGTGGGGAAATAAAAGTGAGGAAAGAAGACCCTTCCTCAGAGGTTAATGACAAAGTATGCCCCATTTGTGGGCTGAGTTTCAAGGGTGATAGAGGTCTCAGAACCCATATAGCTAAGAAGCATCCCAGGGAGGCATATGACGCTAGAATGAGGGGCTTGATTGGTAATAAAGAAAAGAAAAAAATGTAGAGGATGAGGAAGAGGGAGTAAAGAAATTTGGTCGGCAAAATAATGTGGATAATATGGAATTTGACGAGGCAGTGGGCAATATTCTAAAATTTCTAAAAACAGTCAACGAAGAATTGCTTGGCCCACAACACCCTGCTGTCAAGTTCTATAAGCTAAGAAGGTAAAACATGATTGATATGGTTGGCAAGGGTGCGGGAAAAGTGTCAAATCCACAGAGGGCCAACAAGGCATATAGGAGTCGTCGGCAAGAACAATATCAATATGAGGTAGCCCAGTATAATTATTATAATAGAAGAAAGAAAGTGGTGTATAATATTATGAACGCCGACGCTCCTAAGCAATGCCCTCTGAAGGTAGCCGAGATTGAAGGCCACTTCAGAAGCCTCTTTGAGAAAGAAAATCTCTGCAAACGTGCGGGCTATGAAAATTGTGCTCCAACGCCAAATCTTACATCCATCGATGTCCAAGTAGTAAAAAAGGCGATCAAATCTACGTCATTGGACACATCACCGGGGCCGGACGGAGTTTTAGTCCACACGACTAAATTCTTAGATGTCATATATCATAAAGACTATTGCGGAGATCATGCTGAGGGTGGCGTATGTACCAGAGCCTTTACGTCAAGGGCGCACAATCTTGGTCTACAAGGGTAAAGGAAATGCCAACAGCATATCATCATGGCGACCCATTACCATTTATTCAATTGTGCGCCGAATTATTGAGAAGGTTCTGGACCATGAACTGAGAAAACAGACCACCTTCAGCAAAAATCAGAAGGGCTTCATCAGAGGCCTACTGGGAGAACACGTAAGCGCAAGAATCATCGATGCAATCATAAAAGATGCTAAGAATAAAAAGAATGATTGCGCGGTGGTGTTTCTAGATGTCGTCGGTGCTTTTGACAACGTTGGTCATGAACATATAATCGCTCACATAAGAGGCAAGAGGAGTGTCACCGGACCTGAAAAACGTAATTGCGGCTCTCCTGGGGTCAAACCAAATCAAGATTGGAATCGAGCCCACTCGGCTAGCTGGATCAAGGTGCGACCAAGAATGTGAGATCCTCCAAAATTCATGCTAATTTTCGTATGGATAAGTAAAGCCATGTCGAAGTTATCACAACTTTTGTGATTTTTGAAAAAAACATTTAAGGGTCCAGACTAGGGAGAAATTTTGAGCATAAAATTTTCATTTTTCGATTGATATGAAAATTTGTATTTAAGGGTTTTTCGAGGTACAAAATACAAATCTCAACTTTGTTTCTCCTTAAAAAATATTTGAGCCCACTTTACTCCTTAGATCAGTTTTATTTGTTTCAATATTGAACACATACTATGTCTATATGCCAAATATATATATTTTTTTAAACTGACGGGTATTAAAAGTAATATTATGTGCACAACATATAGTATTTTGTCAAGATTCAACTCGAAAATAAGAATAAAGCATGTATTGTACATATTATACCCACATTAAACCATGAAATATTTTTTTTTTGAGATTAAAAAAAAATGATATTCATTTTTCGCACCTCTAAAAACCCTTTAATATGAATTTTCATTTAAATTAAAAAATGTAAAGTTTCTGCTCAATATTCTGACTTATATTAATAGCTCTTATGTGTTCAATATTGAAACAAATAGAACTTATCTAAGGAGTAAAGTGGGTTTAATATCTTTTAAAGAAGTAACAAAGTCGAGATTTGAACTTCCTACCTTGAAAAACAATTAAATACAAATTTTCATATCAATCGAAAAATGAAAATTTTGCGCTCAAAATTTCTGCCTAGTCTGGACCCTTAAATAATTTTTTCAAAAATCACAAAAGTTGTGATAACTGAGACATGGCCTTACTTATCCACATCAAAAGTAGCACAAAATAAGAGGATTAAGGCAAGTCTGTAAAAATAAAAAGAAATAAATATATATCACCTTAAACGCATGGATATTTGATTGATTTCCAACTTAATAGATGATATTAAAGAGGCAACAGAGTCATTACATCGAGTGGCTTCATCAACTAGATCTTTTATACTTCTCCAAGGCATTTGTGATGCTATAGCAGATCTTAAAATATTTATGGCTTGGTTAACTACAGAGGCATTACTCATAATAAGTTCTGCTTTCTTTTTATTATATTGCTGTTTTGAAGATAGTTCTTCCAGTCTTGAAGATTGGTCTTTACGAATTTTATTTACTTTCTTCATAGCTTCTTTTTCCTGAAAATATAATTTAAAAAAAAGAAAGATGAAATATTAATTATTTAATAACTATGGAGTATTAATATGAATCAACTTCTATTTATTTCAAATGACTATAATGTGGATGTTCTGATATCTTGCTTACAAACCAGAGTGCAACTCATCCAAGTAATTTTCAATAATAATATAGATAGAAGGAATTAGACTATAAGTTATTGTATCCGGAAGATGACAAAACTACATTCCAGTTCAATTTTCTAAGAAAAAGCAACATTAACATTTATTGCCCATAACTGTGACAAAGACAATATCATAATATTTGTACTAAGAAAATAGAAGAACAAGGAAGAAATTCAGTGAACATAAAAAATATTGACCTTTCTGATTCATAATTCAACATTTCTGTATCTTTCAGACAAACATTATAACAAGACAAAACTATCGACAAACAAAACTATCTAAAATAAACAGAACTTATTTTCCCTTTACATTCATAAGATTTTATAATGCAAAAGATCAAAGCCTCAGCAATGAACATGAAAAGTTAGTAGATAGTGCTTATAGCGTTGCTTTCTATATTTGGTACCCAAGATCATGAACATGAAAATTGTGATTTTTTTTCTCCTGAATTTTAGTGAAATAATTTTGTGTTTTGCCACTCTTCATTAATTTCAATTACTTTAAAAATTAAATCACAAAATATATCGATTTAGTAAATCATAGTAAGCTACAACACTTTCTCTAATAATCTGAAAATCATACATAATATTGTGGTGGGAAACTTTCTGTAGCAATTTCTAGGTGGCTTAGCATTGGACTCTTCTATTTATTCATATGAGTGATTATCCCATTAGGACTGTTTGAAACTTATTTCAATGTCCATTATTGCAGCAGAGGTTATGGAAAAAGGTTTAATATGATTGATATTAGAATAAGGATATTAGGAGGGGGGGGGGGCAAATGGGAGGTCTAGAGAGGGAGATGGGTGCGGGAATCTCCCCAACTCAGCAGAGCGATCAAGTGTAAGTGCCCTATCCACTGCTTGTGAGTACCCAGATCTCCTTATCCCTATCAACGCCTACTGTTACCTCCATGTGGCGCCCCCCAGGGAGTCCGATGGGACTTGCGGCCGACAGAGGCGGGATTCGTTGCTTCTATGTATATGCAGATGATATATGTGAGATGGAAGCGATGAACCTGTTAGGCACCCAAGCTAGGTCGGGGCGCACGAGCTGAGGCTGAGTGGCAGAGGGTGGGTAAAAATATACTGTCTTTTTATCGACCCTCTTGGGGAACCTGGCGACACCTCATTGAACGTTATACCGGCTGCAGGGAAAGAGGGTAGTACCTGCAGTTCTATTAGACCCCCATACTCCTGGGAACAAAATGTCCAAAAACAATGAAAAAATAAATATTAATATTAAATCGACGGTATCCGAGGAGGACTTGTCATCTGAGGAGCTTTTAAACATGTCAGAGGTCATCTCTGACACGCTTGATGAATCTCTGGTGGGAAAACTGCTAAAGACCCAAACAGAAGATGTTGGAACACTTCCAAACGGAGTGGAAGGAGGATGAAGTTATGGAGGTGGCCAGTGCTATGGTGCAGGCCCCAACAGAATTAATGGACGTGGAGGATATAAACAAACCAGAAATGGGTATAACAGGAAGCAGCCCATCGCATCCTGGACTCTTGAGAGGGAGGCCTCAGATCAAGGGCAGACCACAAGCAAATTGGAGCCTACTCAAAGGCAGGGTAGTGGAGGATACAAAGGCCCCAAAAGGCCTGGCTAACGAAGCTACCGTGCCGGAGGGGAAAGCTTCAATACCACAGACAGGGGATGAGAAGGAGACACCCAAAAGGCCAACATCAAAGTTTGCGAGGCCACACAGGCCAGCTACTAAGAATGCGAAGCCTCAAAGGTGGAGGTCTAGATCAAGACTGACTGTGGAAAAACAAGCAAGAACATCCCTAGGAACCTCAGCTACAGCAGCTAAGAAACTGAGGGAAGCCGAGAAGACCAAAAATTACGCTAAGGTCACAAGAGGACAGTTGGTAGCGGCAGTTCCTGTGGGCTACCCACAGACCCAACTCACCTACGACCAATGCGAAGACCTCAAAGAAGCAATTGCAAGATTGATGAGCTCACTATAGGAGGAGACATACACCCGAAGTTTGATGGAGCGCTCTTCAAGCTCGGTGGATGTCTGACATCTTGCTTAGATGACCATACGGTAGAATGGTTAAAAAAAATCACACCAAGCATCGCAATCAAGGAAGGTCTAACCCTATAAGCTTGTGAGGCAGGTGACTTAACAAAAATCATTAGGATCGGAGCCTTCTTTCCAGGAAAGGCTTTGCCTGCTGATTATTACCTAAACCGGCTCCAGATTCAGAATCAGTCCATAACTGGCATCAATACCTGGACCGTGTTCAATTTCAAGGCTCTGGAAAGAGGATCCTTTGGAGTGTTCAACATAGCGGAGACCAGCCTCAACGTTATGCTGGCTGCAGGGAGAAGGGGTAGACCCCCATACTCCTGGGAACAAAATGTCCAAAAACAATAAAACTGACATGTATCCCTGTATGAAACTGACTGCATCCCTCACTACACATGGGATTCGGGCTTGTTGAGGTATATGTGTAATAATCTTCAGGCACTTGGCATCGAGCAGTAAGCCCGAGAGGAAACACAGGAAGAAGCGCCAAAGGCGGTCACATCTAAAGAGAAAGAGACCAGGGAATCTTCCTCTTCTAGAAAGAGTGCGTCGAGGACGGGGTCGAGGCCGTCGGCCGGGTCAGGAGGCGGGGACAAGTCAAAGGAACCAGTGAAAGCTGGCTACAGAGGCGAATTCCAGCCACTGTCGCGGTCTGGTGGCCAGACTTCGGTCTAGCGGCACTCCTCAAATACCGGTGGGGTGTCGAAAGCGAGGTCGAGTGGTGGGGAGAAAGCAAAAGATAAAGTGAAAACAGTTTGATGGAGGAACCCTACCATCAGCTTCGTCAGGAAAACCACCCTCTAGGAAATAAATCATTTAAAAATAATTATGAAACTACTGCAGATCAATATCCACCACTGCAATGGGGCATGTGGTGTATTGCAACAGTATATAAAAGGTAAGGATATTGATATTATTTTAATACTTGAACCTTACTTATATGAAGGCAGTATCCTAGAGCCTGCCTACTTTATAAAAATAAACTAAAACTGCTGCCTCTATGGCAATTCTGTTCAAGAGATCTTGCAGCAGCCAAATATACCCATCAAGGGGATAAGAGATCAATAATCATAGCGGCAGTATATCTGCCATATGAACACCCAGAACCTGCAGAGGGAATTGAAGAAATCCTAAGATGCAGTGGGGAGATTATAGCTGCCCTGGATGCCAATGCACACACTGAGATCTAGGAGAGCTAAAATACCAACTCTAGAGGTGAGAAACTCTTAGAAACTATAATTAAATATGATCTTGATATTCTGAACAAGGGGAATAAGCCTACCTTTTGTAATAGGACTAGAACGAAGATCATAGACATAACAGTAGCGACTCAAACGATTAGTGTCCTTATAGATAACTGGCATGTCTCTGATGAAGAAACATGCTCGGATCACAGGTATATTAGATTCGATATATCTGACAGAATACAACATGATGTGAAATATAGAGATCCCAAACGTACAGACTGGGCGTCCTGTATTACTAACTTGGAGGCGGCTGTTAAATGTTGCCCCAAAGTTATCCACAATACATGGAAACTTGAATGTCTAAATACTTCACTTACTGATGCTATGATTAGATTATATTTGGCCAGTAATGAAATAACACAACCAACAGGAAAGTGTCCTGGTAGAATGGTAGCCTAACAAAGCAACGAACACTCACAAGGAGATTGTTTAATGCTGCTAAAACATCTGGCAATTGGGATACCTATAAGAAAGCTCTTACTGAGTATCACAAATCTATCAGGAGAGCCAAAAGACAAGCCGGAAAAGGTTTTGTCTGGAGGATGATAACATCCCAGCGGTATGTTAAGTAAACAAAATACTGTCAAAACAAAACAATACAGGTACGATGGGAACACTCAAACATGAGGATAAATACAACATGAATGAAATTGAAACGTTGAGTGTTGTAGCAAAAGCTCATTTCCCAAGTTGTTATAAGACAGTAACGGAATCTCTTGACCCCACTACACAGGTTCGTGGTACTGGTGCACATATGTGGGGTCTAGCAAGAAGAGTGATCACAAACAGCAGACTTGAATGGGCAGTGAATTCATTCTCTCCTTTTAAATCTGCTGGAACTAATAGATCTTTCCAGCATTGCTGCAGAAGGGTCTCTCAGAGATAAGGCCATATCTACTGGAATTACTAAGAGGTAGCCTAGCACAGGGATATCTACCATGTATATGGAGGATATCCAAGGTGCGATACATTCCAAAACCAGGAAGAGTCTTATGAAGACCCCAAGGCATTTAGGCCAATATGTCTGTCATCTTTCATAATGAAGACTGTTAACGCCACAGCGTTAATTTATTTTATTTTTACAGTTAAAAACTCCACAGCGTTAATTCAATTTATTTTACACTTAACTAGTTTGATTAATTGTTGATTTGTTTTATTTTAGCAAAGTGAAATCAATTAATAATATGTGTAGGTGGTAGAATTGAGAAGAGACAGTCTGACTCCGTCCGTCACTGAGCTGAGTACTGCCAACTTCAACAATGCCCACTGCAGTTCTACTCTGAAAAGACGTACTTCTCTCGTCGTGCTCGCCGCTGCCCATTTGCAGTTCGTTTTTAGCACGCTCATTGAAGAGTTACAATTGGTTTCTGCATAGAGACAGAGATTTACGAACGACCTGCTTCGTCCACGTAACGTTGTACAATCTAATTATTTGTTATATATATAAATTTCATATTGGAACTTTAGAGAAGTTTTTTATTTTTTATTTTATTTTTATTATAATTTGGGCCATAGAAATAGTTTTTATTTATGATCAAGCATGAAAATGTTTCATTAATATTGTCACAATTGTTTGTTCAGCTGGTCTTTATTTTATGCTAGAAGTTTGTTATTTTTTTACCTATCTAACAAGTGTAAAATTGATTCATTTTGTTTTTACGTTTTCAATATTAGATTTCAAGAATGTTCCAAAATAAATGTTTGAAGATACAGTCCACTTTATTTCTTTTTCTTTTATTAAATCACAATTAAATAGTTAGGTTTCATTCGAAGTTTGACATAAACTAAGAGGGAGCTAACAAAGACATTGGAAAAGATACTTGACAGACATATTAGGGAACATATATTGGCTACAAGTCCAATACACTCAAAGCAATATGCCTATCAACCAGGGATATCCTGTGAGGTGGCGCTTCATAACTTGGTAACAAGAATAGAGAAATCCTTAGAACAGAGAGAAATCATGGAAGGTGTCTTTGTTGATATCGAGGGTGCCTTTGATAGAACTCCCAATAACATTATAAATGATGCACTAAGGAAAAAAGACATAGACTCTATGTCTTCAAGATGGATTGGGAGGATGCTGGAGGACAGAGTCTTAAAATCAGCATTAGGGCACAAGGAAAAGTGGATTAGAGATGGGTAAAAATGTACTCTGAGTAAAAAGTACAAATTACAGAGTAGTTTACTCAAATACTCGCCCGGTTCGATTGGGACCCCGGGCCTCGACTTTTTTTAACTTTTAGGATTAAATCTATATCAGGGTCGACTCTTATGTTTTGGGAAGTGCTTTTTATGAAAATGATATCGAATTTGAGATTGGGCTTCCCGGGCCCCGACTTTTTTTAACTTTTTGGATTAAATCGATATCAGGGTATACCCCCAATTGTTTTTCATCCTATATTGGTGAAACCAAAAATCTCCTAAAAGACCACATAACCCAACATAAATATTCTGTATCCTATCCTAATTTTAACGCTTCCAAATTATCCGAACATTCTCTCTCCCTCAATCATTCATTTGATTTCGACAAAACATCCATCCTTGCCACAGTTCTCAACCATGACAAACGACTCATTTCTGAAACCCTCCACATCCAGCTTCAACCAAAGACAGTGAATCTTAAATCTGACAAAAATAACTTTTCTTTAGCCTATTCCCAAATTCTGAATTTATTAAAACATCCATAGTTATATTCCTTTCCTTTTTGCTGACAACTCCCTTATATATATATATATATATATATATATATATATATATATATATATATATATATATATATATATGCCTGTATGTATATGTATGTATGTGTATGCATATGTGTGTGTATATATATATATATATGTATATTTATGTATATATGATATATTTTTATTTCAATTTTTCTTAATTATTACTCAATAGTTATTTTTCTTTTGAATTTTTCTTTCACTTTCTATTAACTTTCGTTCAATATTCCATAATTTTTCTAAATAATATATCTCTGGTACCTATTTAGGCTTCTAGCGTTTAGTTCAAACTTCGTCCGATAACCGTTAGAGATGACGCCACCTCCACATCCCTTCTCTCTCTCTCCCTTGTAACGACTTTATTCTCCCCTTGACACTTAAGGAGAAAGGTAGTACTTCTTTTATTTCTTTCTTATTTCAGCTTTCTCAATTTCTTCCCTCCTTCCTTTCATTCCTTTTCTCTGTTGTTAACTCTTTATTATATTATACATTGTCTGTACATCTTGATAGACTTTACAATATCTCAATTTTCTATCTAACTACTCCATTCTCAATGTTTTTAATTTTACTATTTATTTTATTTTCATTTCTTATATAACTTTATATTTCTTTTTTATGTTTTTACATTTTATTCTAAGATTCCCAATGTAACACTTTTGTCACCCCTTTTTGATTATGCCTACTTCATCATTCCACACTATGTAACAGTTTTTATTATTTATCCCTTAGTTCTTAGTCATTATTCTAACAATTTCATTTTACTTTATATCTATCTATTTTATTTTTCTTATAATTTTTTTTTAAATTTTATTTTCTCATTTTTTATTATCTTTTTTACCATCATTACTTATGTTTCTCATACCTTGTTATCTGGTTATTTTCTTAGCCCTGATGAAGGCCTGAACTTCAGGTCGAAACGTCGGCATATATAAAAAATAAATATTATAATTTATTTTTTTTGCCTTCCTTTTTTGACTGAGCACCCCAACTATTCTTCTCTTCATTCGTCAACTATTATGTTTTGGGAGGTGCTTTTTATGAAAATGATATCGAATTTGAGATTCGGCTCCCCGGGCCTCGACTTTTTGGATTAAATCGATATCAGGGTCGACTCTTATGCTTTGTGAGGTGCTTTTTATGAAAATGATATCAAATTTGAGATTGGGCTCCTCGGGCCTCGACTTTTTTCAACTTTTCGAATTAAATCGATATCAGGGTATACCCCCAATTGTTTTTCATCCTATATTGGTGAAACCAAAAATCTCCTAAAAGACCGCATAACCCAACATAAATATTCTGTATCCTCTCGTAATTTTAACGCTTCCAAATTATCCGAACATGAAATGAAAATATCGAATTTGAGATTAGAGCCCCCCGGTCCTCAACTTTTTTTAACTCAATATATAGGCTAAGCAAGTTGACAAGCTGCTCTTTAATCCCCTGTCAAGGAGAACACACAGTACTGCTGAATAGGATTGGACGTGACGAAGTGCTAGCCATGCGCTCTGACACTCTGATCCAGGAATATCAGGACCGTAAATATGAGGTTGCGATAGATAGCAGCAGACAACACAAACCAAATAACTCTGGAGGTGATTGTGATGGTATTAATTGTTATAAGATGGCTCTCTAATAGCCTACAGCTCAGGAGCAGGCATCTATCATAAAGGTAACAAAGAAAAAAATTCTATACCTCTTGGCAGATATGCCTCAGTGTTTCAATGGCAATCTGCCATTGCGCACAAAACCTACTGCGAAGCAATGTGACTGGGAAAAAGATTACAATCTATACCGACAGTCAGGCATCAATAGGTGCTATTAACAATTATTATGTGTAATGATGTAGAGATGGTTGACCGTTGATATAATATGAGAAGGAGTTAGTCGAGGGTGCGGTCAAATAAATAAAAAAAATTAAAATATATAAATTATTTTAATTTTTGCCGACGTTTCGACCCACTTTGCAGGTCGTCTTCAGGGCTACAAAAGATACAAAACATGTTGAAAATAAAAAATAAATATAAGTATATATAAAATACGAAGAAGTTGTGAGATATAGAAATAAAAGATGGTATCAGAGATATAGTGGGTGACAATGTAGTTAAATATTAAGAATTATATATGTAGAAGATACAAATAAATGGAAAATAAGTAGGAATAAAAATAAAAATAAGGGAGAATATAGCATGTAAGTTAAAAGTAAACAGATTGCGATAAAAGATAAGGAATAAGTGTATAACAAACTCATAGAGGTTACATTAGATAACTGTGGGTTAACAGATAAATACTATATATAAATGACAATTGACATTCAGTTTTTTGAAAGCTGGAATGATGGAATGATAGGCTGCATGAAGATAATAATAAGGTGTATAGTTGAAGGATAGGTGTGTTAAGAAAAGAATCACAATAAAAGTCAAAACATACCGTAGGATGTGGCACTGCGGGAGGCAGTTGAAACACTGGCAGTGTCAAAAAACTCTAGTGAGCAGTGTCAAAAAAAAGTTCTAGTAAAAATAAACGCATACATACATACACATATATATATATATATATATATATATATATATATATATATATATGAGAAGGAATTAGTCGAGGGTGCGGTCAAAAAATAAAAAAAATTAAAATATATAAATAATTTTAATATATAAATAAAATATATAAATAATATAATATATAAATAATTTAATATATATATATATATATTATATATTAATATAATTATATATATATATATATATATATATATATATATATATATATATATATATATATATATATTAATAAATATTTAAAAAATAAAATAAAATAAAAAAATAAATAAAACAAAAAAAAATATATATATATGAAAGGAAAAGAAGTAAAAGAAAGTATAAATGGAAGTGAGAAGATTAGATAGAGGTTTATGATCGAGACGTTTTTAAATTGTTGATAATTTGGGAGTAGGCGAGTGATAGATTTTGCTTGTCGGTTTTTAAGTTAAGTGGTTTGTAGTCTAATTGAATGAAAACACTTTCTGTAAGTAGTCTTTTGTCGTGGTTAGGTACTGTGGCAAGAATGGAGGTGTTGTCAAAGTCAAATGTGTGGTTTGAGGATAAGGCGTGTTCAGAGAGTTTAGAAGCCTTTAACCGTTCCTCATTTATTGAATCCCTACAACTTTGTTGCAAATCTGGTTATCTCCAGTTCCATGGACAATTTTATAATCAAATTGCAGGATTAGCTATGGGCAATCCTCTCGCACCCGACTTATCTAACATTTTTCTTAATGATCTCCTAAACACCATAGCCCCTCAGTTTCCTAATGACATATTTCTTATAAAAAAATACGTCAATGACCTTCTTCTCATCGTCAATCCTGATACTATTCCTGACACCCTTTCCGCCTTTAACTCATATCATCCATGCCTCTCTTTTACAGTTGGATACGAAGATAACTATTCCCTCCCTTTCCTCGATCTTCTCATTAAAAGACATCCCAACAATACTTTATCCACAGACTGGTACACAAAACCGACATACTCTCGCAGATTACTCAACTACTATTCTCAACACCCCTTTCACCAAAAACTTAACGTTGCCAAAAATGTCATTCACCGATGTTTTTCTCTATCTGACCCTTACCTACATGAAACAAACACTAGACGCATACAATGGATACTATTGTCTAATAACTTCCCCTCCAACACCATTAAAAAACTTATTACTGACTACAAAACCCGCCACTCATTCTCCATCCCTTTCTCTAGTTCTCAAAATCAGCCCGCCATTCCTTTATATAGATCTCTACCATACATCCCTTTACTTTCGGATAGAATTCAAAAATCTTTACGTTCCTCTATTCCCAACCTGCGAGTTGCTTTTAAAAACTATAACAAACTTGCCAATATTTACTCCAACCTAAAAGACCCCATCCCTCCGCAACACCGCTCTAATGTCGTATACCGCATTCCTTGCTCTACCCCCAATTGTAACTCTGCCTATATTGGAGAAACCAAAAACCAACTTAAAGACCGCATCAAACAACACAAATACTCAATTACTTCTAAGAACTCTACTGCTTCTAAACTCTCTGAACACGCCTTATCCTCAAACCACACATTTGACTTTGACAACACCTCCATTCTTGTCACAGTACCTAACCACAACAAAAGACTACTTACGGAAAGTGTTTTCATTCAATTAGACTACAAACCACTTAACTTAAAAACCGACAAGCAAAATCTATCACTCGCCTACTCCCAAATTATCAACAATTTAAAAACGTCTCGATCATAAACCTCTATCTAATCTTCTCACTTCCATTTATACTTTCTTTTACTTCTTTTCCTTTCATATATATATTTTTTTTTTTTGTTTTATTTTATTTATTTATTTATTTTTTTAAATATTTATTAATGTATGTATATATATATATATATATATATATATATATATATATATATATATATATATATATATATATGTATATAACTATATTAATATATATGGGTGTGTATATATGTGTGTATATATATATATATATATATATATACACACATACACACACAAGCATACATATATATATATATATATATATATATATATATGTATGCTTGTGTGTGTATATATATTTATATATATGTATGTATATATATATATATATATATGTGTGTGTGTGTTTGTATGTGTATATATGTGTATGTATGTATGCGTTTATTTTTACTAGAACTTTTTTTTGACACTGCTCACTAGAGTTTTTTGACACTGCCAGTGTTTCAACTGCCAGTGTTTCAACTGCCTCCCGCAGTGCCACATCCTACGGTATGTTTTGACTTTTATTGTGATTCTTTTCTTAACACACCTATCCTTCAACTATACACCTTATTATTATCTTCATGCAGCCTACCATTCCATTACCGTTTTCAAAAAACTGAATGTCAATTGTCATCTATATATAGTACAACCTGTTTTTTGTTTCTTTATCATCATAACCTTGTTTTTACATTTATTCTTACATTTTAAAGTTTTCTTATAGAGTTATTTATACTTAATAATCCATCCCAACAATATTACACTAATGTTACCCTATTAATCTTTCAATTTCTTCACTTCTTAACCTTTAGTCCCGTTATCTGTTTATTTACAATTAAAGGTAACCTCCACTTGCTTGTTATCCACTGATATCTTATTATTATGTTATCTTATCCATATTTTAACTTTACTGTAACAATAGTTATTCAATTTTCAATCTATTTATTCGTTAACATTCATTTATTCGTTAATTTTCATGTATTTATTTTCTTTATCTGTTAACCCACAGTTATCTAATGTAACCTCTATGAGTTTGTTATACACTTATTCCTTATCTTTTATCGCAATCTGTTTACTTTTAACTTACATGCTATATTCTCCCTTATTTTTATTTTTATTCCTACTTATTTTCCATTTATTTGTATCTTCTACATATATAATTCTTAATATTTAACTACTGCTATGTTCCTGGCCTCGCGTTTCTACGGCGAGTAGGGGGTTCCAGGAATCGCATTTATTTGTATTAAAATGTATGTAATACTTATATTTGTATTGAAATGTTAGATACCACAGACCCCCTACTGTAGTATCCTAGATTGAACCATATAATTTTATCGGATTTCCTTTCTAAAGGTATCATGTTTATAAATTTACTATTTGTTTCTATTACTAATTGGTGGCATGCAAGGTAGAATGTAAAAGTACTAAGATGGTTTACTAACTATTATATTTACAAACTCATATATAAATCAAAAACAATACAAAATAATAACTAAACCTATATACATAATGAATAGTTGAGAATCATACTGGAGGAGAATGCTTGATGTTTAATTAAAGTTACGTGTTATATTGATTATATTAATTAATGATGTATGGTTGCCAACACAAATTTACATTAGTATAACTAAATGCTTGTTACCACTTAGCTGGTCCTTCATAGTGTCTCTAGGTGTTTCTAGCCGTCATATCTGGATTCCCTGTCTCTGCTCTCCTTCAGCGTCTAGTCCGTCCATCTCCTCTCTCCGGCTGTCTTCGTCTTCCTCCCTCGACTCCCTCGCTTCTCCTCTCCGAGTCCCAAGAAGAAGTCCTCTCCTCTCCGAGTCCCAAGCAAAAGTGTCCAGTCCAAATTCTCTATTTCCCACCTTCCTTCATCCCCCTCTCTTTTGGTAGTCTTTTTCCTGATTGGCTGAATATTCTCAGCCTAAGGGATGACCACGCCCTCTCCCCCAGGCCAAGGTAAAGCAGCAGGTACAGATTTCCATATTTCTGGTGGAAGGTGTGAAAAGGTCTTTCGGGATCCTTTTTAAACACTTTGTTGTCGGTGGTTCTTAAGGTTTTTATTACCACTTACAAAAGGTTGGGCTTGTGGGTCGTTACCTCCGGTCAGGTACCGCCAGATGTGAACACTTATGATGTTTATTTATACATTTAAAATAATTATTCCACCGGCGGTCTTTACAATACATAGCATTCTCCTAGTCTTGGGAAAAAGAAAAAATTAATAAACTTGTTTATTTGATTTTTTCTTTAGATATTATTCATCAATACCTTTACAATAGGCTTCCTCTATCTGATCTCAGAATGAAAAGTAAACATTTATTTATAAACAATATAGGATGAGATTTAACTCAAATATACACAAATTTATACATTAACTACTAGAAATACTGAAAAATATGCTTTTACACAACCAGTAATTCAATTTTACTTACATATCTCAAATTTCTCAATTCTGCAATATATCAATACCACTACTCGTAGTTCTTTCTAGTTTATCTCTCTGTTTAGTGGAACACAAAACAAAACATAAATATACATTATGATATTAATTACAATAATGTTGAACCTTTCATTCAACTATGTTTTTTCCTTGTTTACTGAAATATCATTCAAACAACATTTTATAGTGTGATTGCCTTGAATATCTAACATTCACTTTATATTTATACTATTTCTATGATTCTTATTTATACTCTCAAAAAAGAATCTTCTTAGGCAACTATATTCACACACATAATACAACAATGACATAATATTCATTTAGTATCACTACTACCTTGTGTGGCAACCGTTATAACAAAAACAAAAATTTTACCTTAGGTTTCTAAGTGGTTTGTACCAGCTTTTACCTTTAAACTTTTATATCATATCCTTGGTCTAGAAGCTCATAGCATTCTCATCATTCACACAATTTTAATTTACATATACCTTTAGCTCTCCAAAAGGAGAGGTCAAAACTTGTTTTTAAACAATGGGCTTGCAAATGTTCGTGAAAAACATTTTAATGTCACTATCGGGTATTTATTTTATATTTTGCTGAAATGTTGAATGAACCTCAGGGGACTTCGTTTTCTCAATGACCTATTAATATTTCATTTACTCAAAAAACATTATTCAAATTACTATATTATGTTTTTCAATTATGACTTAATTATGAATGAACCATCCATTCCTTACACGTGGCCGCTATAAACCGTTAAATTTGCCTCAAATGTAGTCATGTGCACATCATAATGATGAACTATATTACTTCAGCCCTATTTACCATTATAATTTTTAAATCTTTAACTTCTGGATACATACACATACTACCTCAGTACTCTGGAGGTATAGTTATAGAAGATTTCTCTATCTTCTCCTAATTATTTATTATCAATCACACTTAGTGATGAATGGATGCACTACAGCTATTCCATCAAAAGGGTTCTCCCTTATATAAAATTTATCAACCCTACGGGTGATGAGGAGGACCTATGTCTACTCCTAGTTAAAGGTAACTATTCCCTATTCCTTTAAACTAAATCCTATCAGGATTAAAAACAAAATGGTCCAATTTTTCTTAAGAAGTTAATTTGGGGTGCTCGTCTGCGCTAACTTTGAATTACAGCAATATAATTGTAACTAGGTTTTACTCCCATCAATCTGGTTCACTGTACATTTAAATTAAAATGAAAAGTTTTATCCCTTTATTTAATAATGATTTATTCTCGGTCCTTCCCTTTTTCTTTTCTAATAAAAGTTTAGTAACACAAATCTATTATTAAAAAGGTTTTAACTCTACTTTAATTTAACTATTATCATAAGATAGTATGAATACTTCAATTTAAATTTACTTTGGTCGATTTAGCCTGAGATTCCTTCCATTCAGATATCTAAATTAGTTATTAAATCCTACCACCCTATTTACAAAATCATATTTACAATCTATTTACAAGTATCCAGAATGGTTAACCTGACGATGGTTTCGCCAGGACCCATTAGCTTGTCAACGGACGTGACGCTAAAAAACCCCTTTTTGTCCTCTGGAATGGGACAAAGACTACCGCGGCTTAAAATAAGATCTTAGCCGGCCTGCCATAACATGGTTCAGAGCCATATACCTCTTATATCCCTCATCTTCTAAAATAAAAATGGGGATTGTCTCTATTTCTGCATGTCTATAAAAAATAAACTTATGAATTCTCGGTACTGATCTTTTATGTTTCGATAGTCTTTTGTTCCACCCTTCTATTTTAGCTAGTTCACCTACTTTCGGAAACGTCCGTTTTGATATGAAGGATTTGACTGAAGCTGGGGGGCCTACATAGTCTTCTTTAATTTCTAGGATCTCGTGGGTCTCCTTATCGACCTGGAAAAAGAATTCTCTGATCCTTATGGAACCTAATACAAAACCTTTCAAGGTTTCCTCCTGGACTTCTATAATTTTTTCCTCTTTTTCACTGATTTCTTTTATATCTTCTCTGAGATTTTCAGATTCAAGACTTTCATTATCTAATGTAGAGGTTTCGCTTTCTTGTTCGTCGGAGGTAGTTCCTTCATCTTCAATTTTTCTATTCTCGCCTAAGGAGGGTATGGCTGATATAGGTTCATCCACTTCAATAACTTCATTAGGTTCCTGTTCATATTCAAGACATTCATTCTCTTGACCTTGAACATTTTCAATGTCACTTGTTTGATTTGTAGGATTGAGAGTCTTCTGATCATTATTTTTGGTGATGATTTCACCCAAATTCTCTTCTAGCTTGTTAACTTTTTCATTACCTTCTGGTTGGTGTTCTAGGCTGACCTCTTCTTTCGCCTCTGTCTTTTTGGTTAACTCGGTCGTGAATTTATTTATTTTACTGTCTATAAATTCTTTTAGGTTTCTTTCCGAATTCCTAAGACTTTCTGTTATAACTTCTTGCCCTTCTTCTAATTTCTGAAGGAGTATTAGAAACAGGTTATTTCCTCCTGAACTAAAATTGTCCTTTATCTTCTTATTGGCCTGTGGCTGGGTTTTCTTCGGGATTTGAATCACTGTTTCTTCAGTTGATCTAAGTTCTGGTTTTCTGGGTGTTTTCTGATCAGCTACTGCTTCAGATCGTTTAGGCTTTGGTAGTATTTCTGTTTCTACCCTAAGAGCCATCTTAAAAAGTATGTGCGTATATTATCCCTTTTAATTTAATACCTATTTTAACCTTTTAGGAAGGGGTTAAACGCTATCATCAAAATAATTCCCAATACCTTTAAAAAATATCCCATTAATAATAAACCACAATGAAAATGAGCCACTTTTAATACCAGACCATTAAATAGGAGAGTGAAGATTTTTCGATATTAAAAATAGGTTTGACACAAATTATTGAACCGCAGAATCAGCATAGTTTTTAAATCAACGCAGGAAAGAATTTAACTAAATTTTGTACGTTACAACACTCAATCAAGTTTTACAGTCATTACATTAAACAATCATTTTATATATATTAAATTATCTCAAATCAACCAAGTTCATTACATTCAAATAACCAAATTAAATTAAATCAAAGATGTTTCCCTCTAGTACGATTCTTAGTACCAACTTATTACAATGCCACCTTTATTATTCATAGGAATGAAATTCTAAAAAATCAATTATTTTAATCTTAGAAACAAATAGTAAATTTAATGATACGTCCTTCACACGGGGCCTCGCGTTTCTACGGCGAGTAGGGGGTTCCAGGAATCGCATTTATTTGTATTAAAATGTATGTAATACTTATATTTGTATTGATATGTTAGATACCACAGACCCCCTACTGTAGTATCCTAGATTGAACCATATAATTTTATCGGATTTCCTTTCTAAAGGTATCATGTTTATAAATTTACTATTTGTTTCTATTACTAATTGGTGGCATGCAAGGTAGAATGTAAAAGTACTAAGATGGTTTACTAACTATTATATTTACAAACTCATATATAAAACCAAAAACAATACAAAATAATAACTAAACCTATATACATAATGAATAGTTGAGAATCATACTGGAGGAGAATGCTTGATGTTTAATTAAAGTTACGTGTTATATTGATTATATTAATTAATGATGTATGGTTGCCAACACAAATTTACATTAGTATAACTAAATGCTTGTTACCACTTAGCTGGTCCTTCATAGTGTCTCTAGGTGTTTCTAGCCGTCATATCTGGATTCCCTGTCTCTGCTCTCCTTCAGCGTCTAGTCCGTCCATCTGCTCTCTCCGGCTGTCTTCGTCTTCCTCCCTCGACTCCCTCGCTTCTCCTCTCCGAGTCCCCAGAAGAAGTCCTCTCCTCTCCGAGTCCCAAGAAGAAGTGTCCAGTCCCAATTCTCTATTTCCCACCTTTTTTCATCCCCCTCTCTTTTGGTAGTCTTTTTCCTGATTGGCTGAATATTCTCAGCCTAAGGGATGACCACGCCCTCTCCCCCAGGCCAAGGTAAAGCAGCAGGTACAGATTTCCATATTTCTGGTGGAAGGTGTGAAAAGGTCTTTCGGGATCCTTTTTAAACACTTAGTTGTCGGTCTTTGTCGGTGGTTCTTAAGGGTTTTTATTACCACTTACAAAAGGTTGGGCTTGTGGGTCGTTACCTTCGGTCAGGTACCGCCAGATGTGAACACTTATGATGTTTATTTATACATTTAAAATAATTATTCCACCGGCGGTCTTTACAATACATAGCACTACATTGTCACCCACTATATCTCTGATACCATCTTTTATTTCTATATCTCACAACTTCTTCGTATTTTATATATACTTATATTTATTTTTTATTTTCAACATGTTTTGTATCTTTTGTAGCCCTGAAGACGACCTGCAAAGTGGGTTGAAACGTCGGCAAAAATTAAAATAATTTATATATTCTAATTTTTTTTATTTATTTGACCGCACCCTCGACTAACTCCTTCTCAAATTATTATGTGTATTCAAAGGTTGTTAAGGAATGCAACATAGCACTTAACTTAGCACTAACTGAGCACAATAGAGTCGCAGTGGAGTGGGTGCCCGGTCACTCAGGCATACTAGGCAACAAAGAGGCTGATGAACTAGCCAGATTGGGCTCAGATACCATTCCCATAACTTCTGAGCCTGTTTGTGGAATCATCCTTACTACTGCCAAAAGTAGGACCTCGGAGATTTATGGGAACATATTTAATAATTACTGGACTGAGAAGAAACAGCGACATTCGAAGCTGTTCCTTAGAGGTCCATGTGAAAAAAGAATCAAACTGCTACTGAGTATGGACAGAGCAGCTCTTAAAAAGCTTACAGCAATCTATACAGGTCACTGTAAGCTAAATTACCATATGTTCAATCTCCGAGTAACGACGAATCTGCTATGCAGATTCTGCCAGGAGGAGAATGAAACAGCCTTTCACATTGTGTGTAGATGTGATAGATTCACAAGGCTGAAACTGGAACTATTTGGGGAGGAATGAATGGATCTCCCCAGTAGACATGAGATACGCGGAAGCGACAAAAATAAAGTTTTGATGATAAACAAATAACTGAATTGGCGCACAATGGACCCTATAGGGGTCGACGTGCCTAGAGCCAACACTATAAAAAAAAAAAGGATAGGATATTTATAGGAATTCTTTTTTTTTTTTTTTTTTTTTTATTTATTTAGACATACAATTTTCTGTTATAGGGACAATAATTATATTGATAAATGAACACATTCACACCGTGAAATTAATTAAGTAAATGATTAAAAAATAGAGAGGAATTTGAAAAATATTTATAAGGCACTTCTTGTAACAAATTAAAAGTGAAATCAATGTCCAAAACTATTACACTCATAATATCTACACTGCCTCAAAATAGTTTCTATACAGTTAGTTTTTCTTTAACATTGCTAATAATCTATTTATTATATTATTTGTATTAATCAGGAAGAGTAGTAGAGGCAAAGGTGTACAAACATGATAGCAAGTTCATGCTGGATCACTAATTGCATATCAGGAAGAGAGACAACTTTTATCTGAAGGTCAAAAAAGTTTCCATACATCTTTAATATCTTAATTCTAAAAAATAAAAAAAAAATGGAAAATGAAAAATCCCCTTTTGAATGTTTACAATTTATTGAGATAAAAAAAAAAGAAATATAAATTTACATAAAAGTTGAGATAAACAATACTTGAAAGCTACGAGAAAAATAAAACATAAATACAACATCCAGAGAAAATAAAAATAAATTAACCATTAATAACAAAATATAAATAAACCCAACTTCTAAAATTATGGTAAACCAAGAGAAAAAAAATGTCTGTGGTAACAGTGAGAGAATCTGAACGAAAATATCCCAAATTGGAGGCTATATATATATTTCCAAAGAGGTTAGTTACCTGAAGTTCAGCTGTCACAGCAGTCGATGGTGGGAGGATCGATATGCATATCGATCCTGATCGATGACTCGCGATGATACAGCTGGGATCTTTAAATGGCGCAGGTGAGGTGAAGATGCGGTGAAGTGAGTCTGAACTGGTGGGGGTAGTCGTCCACTCCTATCTCGACAAAGGCTACTTCCAGACTCCAAAAAAACAAAAGGGCACTAATAGTAATACTAAGCCAGTGAGGTTTGAGTTAATTGGAGCGGCTGGTGGGAAGGTGAGAAAATTTGTCCACTACGTGGACCCAATAACGAAGGCCAGCTCCAGACTCCCAAAAAAACAAAAGGGCACTATACTAGGCCGGTGAGGTTTGAGTTAACTGGAACTATAATATAAACTTAAATATATTTTAGGGACAATATCCCTCGGCCTATTACAAAAAAAATAATAAAGAGAAGAATAGTTGGGGTGCTCAGTCAAAAAGGAAGGCAACAAATAAATTATAATATTTATTTCTTACATATGCCGACGTTTCGACCTGAAGTTCAGGCCTTCTCGACCTGAAGTTCAGGCCTTCATCAGGGCTAAGAAAATAACCAGATAACAAGGTATGAGAAACATAAGTAATGATGGTAAAAAAGATAATAAAAAATGAGAAAATAAAAAAAAATAAAAAATTATTAGAAAAATAAAATAGATAGATATAAAGTAAAATGAAATTGTTAGAATAATGACTAAGAACTAAGAGATAAATAATAAAAACTGTTACATAGTGTGGAATGATGAAGTAGGCATAATCAAAAAGGGGTGACAAAAGTGTTACATTGGGAATCTTAGAATAAAATGTAAAAACATAAAAAAGAAATATAAAGTTATATAAGAAATGAAAATAAAATAAATAGTAAAATTAAAACATTGAGAATGGAGTAGTTAGATAGAAAATTGAGATATTGTAAAGTCTATCAAGATGTACAGACAATGTATAATATAATAAAGAGTTAAAAACCGAGAAAAGGAATGAAAGGAAGGAGGGAAGAAATTGAGAAAGCTGAAATAAGAAAGAAATAAAAGAAGTACTACCTTTCTCCTTAAGTGTCAAGGGGAGAATAAAGTCGTTACAAGGGAGGGGGAGAGAGAAGGGATGTGAAGGTGGCGTCATCTCTAACGGTTATCAGACGAAGTTTGAACTAAAAGCGCTAGAAGCCTAAATAGGTACGAGAGATATATAATTTAGAAAAATTATGGAATATTGAACGAAAGTTAATAGAAAGTGAAAAAAAAATTCAAAAGAAAAATAACTATTGAGTAATAAGGAAGAAAAATTGAAATAAAAATATATCATATATACATACATATACATACACGCATGCATATATATATATATATATATATATATATATACACACATATATACATATATACATATCCACATATATATACATACATACATACACACATACATATATACATATACATACATACATACACACATACATATATACATATATATAATATATATATATATATATATATATATATATATATATATATATATATATATATATATATATATATATATATATATATATATATAAGGGAGTTGTCAGCAAAAAGGAAAGGAATATAACTATGGATGTTTTGTGAGATTTGAATGCAAGACTCTCTCAAAACTATACACATCCCTAAAAGATCCGGTTCCTCTCTCACACCGCTCTAATATCGTTTACCGTATTCCATGTTCTACCCCCAATTGTTTTTCATCCTATATTGGTGAAACCAAAAATCTCCTAAAAGACCGCATAACCCAACATAAATATTCTGTATCCTCTCATAATTTTACCGCTTCCAAATTATCCGAACATTCTCTATCCCTCAATCATTCATTTGATTTCGACAAAACATCCATCCTTGCCACAGTTCTCAACCATGACAAACGACTCATTTCTGAAACCCTCCACATCCAGCTTCAACCAAAGACAGTGAATCTTAAATCTGACAAACACAACTTTTCTTTAGCCTATTCCCAAATTCTGAATTTATTAAAACATCCATAGTTATATTCCTTTCCTTTTTGCTGACAACTCCCTTATATATATATATATATATATATGTATATATGTATGTGTGTATGTATGTATGTATATGTATATATATATATATATATATATATATATATATATATATATATATATATATACATACATACATACATATACATACATATCCACATATATATATGTGGATATGTATGTATATGTATGTATGTATGTATGTATATATATATATATATATATATATTGTAATGTCAACATTACATGGTATATAAATAGTGGCGCGAAAGTGGCAAGAAGATGAACTACAGGGAAGAAGAGGGGGAAGCAAGCTCATGTGACAGAGACTGGGATGGGCCGCCAAGAGGAAAGGTACTAGCGGCCAAGAGAGAAGATTATGAGCCGCCAAGAGATGTGACAAGCTGTCAGAGAGAAGCCAGCAACTTGAGAGAATAGAAACAGCCACAAAGTTTGGATGGGACAGTAAAGGTTTTTGAAACAATAGTATAATTCTGTAAATGTATGTATCTCGTTTCTTATATGTATTTAGTAATTAGTAAATTATAGTTATTAAATGTTGAATGAATGTTCAGTTGTCAGAACCCAACCTGAAGATTTATATTATGTGTTAAAATAAATAATATTAAAAAAGGAAACTCGTTGTTTTGATTTCTGTTGACAAAGGGAACGTTACAACATGGCGCCCAACGAGCGTGGCTTTTGAGTACGTCACAATATGGCGTCCAACTAGCGTATTTTTTAAAAACGTATGTAGTCACGACAACTGAACACGCAATCTTTGTTAATTTTAATTTTATTTTTTTTGTTAATAATTTTTAAGTAATATGGAGAATAAGCAGAGAGAGAAGTTAGAGATCTTAATAATATAATTCTTAGAAAATCTAATGGGAATGTTGTTAGTGTAGAAAATAAGGAAGAGTCAGTTGTACAAAGCCTACTTGATGAAAATAGACAGTGTGAAAACGGAAGTGAAAGTCTGTTGGGATTAAATAAAATAAATTAGTTTAGTGAAAATAATATGGAGGGTGAAAAAATAGATATAAATAGTAGCAACAATTTCAGTTGTGCTGATGTGTGTGGTATGCTTCAACAAATAATGACTGTTCTTCATGAGATTGAAAACAAGCAAACCCAAATGATTGCAAATATGACTGGAGTCCAAGAAACTACACTGGATGAAAAAAGTTCTAGTAATGAACAAGAAATTTTGAAACAAGATTGTGATAACCTAGAAACCCAAATTATTGCAAATATAACTGAAGTTCAAGAAACTAAACTGGCTGAGAAAACTACTATTGGTCACTCAGAAAGTGATGAGAAGCAAATTGTTACTGAAGAGCTTAGCAAAAGTAATTCTTCAATTGATATTGAATCAGAAAATCTCTTAAGAAAAGATGAAGAAACCCTTGAAGAAAAATTAGTGACAACAGAATTTCTAGTAGAAACTCATACAGTTAATCTTATAGATATTAAGAAAGAACTTCTCAAGTTTCAAATTGAGTTCATAGGAGTAAAAGCCAGCAGAGAAAAGCATGGTAATTATTTTATCTTAGAAGTTCCTTTAATTCCAGAAAAGTTAACTCTACGATTTAAAGATGAGTTAGGAAAGTTTGATGACTGGAGTAAGAAAAGAACAGGATTATATGAAGTGTCGTTCCATGGACTCACTAAGTATAATTTTGAGTGTAATGGATTACCAGTCATCTTACTTATTCTAGAATATGAGTTTTATGGGGGTTATATGATTCTGGATCATGTTAGGGCAGGTCGCCCATTATGTTATAGTGAGACACGGTAGTCTTTATCCTATCCAGAGGATAAAAAAGGGTTTTAAATTAGCGTCCCTTCCGTTGACGAGCTAGAGGGTCCTGGCGAAACCATCGTCAGGTTACCCATTCTGGATACTTGTAAATAATTAGCTGTAAATATATTAACTTGTAAATATATTGTAAATAGTCTAATTACATTGTTGGTTGAAGGATAATAGATTAATATCTAAAAGTTAAATAAGTTGTGTTGGCCGGATATTGCTAGGTAAAATCCAAATTTTAGAAGAAAGTTAAAAAATTGTCTTAATTAATTAGTGTCTTCTCTCTGATTATTCCTATAATGCAAGTTAAAATATATTTTTGAATGTTATATGTAATTTGTAAGTTAATTAATTATACATAAGATATGGGAATTGTACGGTAAAATTCTTTTGGTAAATATTGTATTTAGCTTATTTTATTATTTGTATATCAATCTATGTTTCCTGTACATAAATTAGATGAACAAGTTAAGTAATTACTGTATGTAGATTAAGGTAATATAGTGTAAATAATTCAATAATTTTGTATATAAAATTGTAAATGTTTGATAACCAGGTTGGGAAATCTATTGTAAAAAGTGTGAATGTCAAAAGTTAAATTTATTATTTTATATGAAAAAAAAAAAAAATGTAAATATTGCACCGAATTTTAAATTTCCATTTTTATTTTTTTTTAAACTGGAACGGAGGAGAAATGTAATGTCAACATTACATGGTATATAAATAGTGGCGCGAAAGTGGCAAGAAGATGAACTACAGGGAAGAAGAGGGGGAAACAAGCTCATGTGACAGAGACTGCGATGGGCCACCGAGAGGAAAGGTGCTAGCGGCCAGGAGAGAAGATCATGAGCCGTCAAGAGAGAAGCCAGCAAGCTGAGAAAATGGAAAGAGCCACAAAGTTTAGATGGGACAGTAAAGGTTTTTGAAAACAATATGTATAATTCCTAAATGTATGTATCTCGTTTCTTATATGTATTTATTAAGTGGTAAATTATAGTTATTAAATGTGAGAGTGTTCAGTTGTCAGAACCCAACTTGAGATGTTATATGTGTTAAAATAAAAATAATATTAAAAAAGGAAACTCGTTTGTTTTGATTTATGTTCACAAAGGGAACGTTACAATATATATATATATATATATATATATATATATATATATATATATATATAAAGAAAAATTCAAAAGAAAAATAACTATTGAGTAATAAGGAAGAAAAATTGAAATAAAAATGTATCATATATACATACAAGCGTATATATATATATATATATATATATATATATATATACACACATACATATCCACATATATATATATATATATGTATGTATATATATATATATATATATATATATATATATATATATATATATATATATACATATATATATATATATATACATATATATATATATATATATATATACGCGTGTATGTATATATGATATATTTTTATTTCAATTTTTCTTCCTTATTACTCAATAGTTATTTTTCTTTTGAATTTTTCTTTCACTTTCTATTAACTTTCGTTCAATATTCCATAATTTTTCTAAATAATATATCTCTCGTACCTATTTAGGCTTCTAGCGCTTTTAGTTCAAACTTCGTCTGATAACCGTTAGAGATGACGCCACCTTCACATCCCTTCTCTCTCCCCCTCCCTTGTAACGACTTTATTCTCCCCTTGACACTTAAGGAGAAAGGTAGTACTTCTTTTATTTCTTTCTCAATTTCTTCCCTCCTTCCTTTCATTCCTTTTCTCTGTTTTTAACTGTTTATTATATTATACATTGTCTGTACATCTTGATAGACTTTACAATATCTCAATTTTCTATCTAACTACTCCATTCTCAATGTTTTAATTTTACTATTTATTTTATTTTCATTTCTTATATAACTTTATATTTCTTTTTTATGTTTTTACATTTTATTCTAAGATTCCCAATGTAACACTTTTGTCACCCCTTTTTGATTATGCCTACTTCATCATTCCACACTATGTAACAGTTTTTATTATTTATCTCTTAGTTCTTAGTCATTATTCTAACAATTTCATTTTACTTTATATCTATCTATTTTATTTTTCTAATAATTTTTTATTTTTTTTTATTTTCTCATTTTTTATTATCTTTTTTACCATCATTACTTATGTTTCTCATACCTTGTTATCTGGTTATTTTCTTAGCCCTGATGAAGGCCTGAACTTCAGGTCGAAACGTCGGCATATGTAAGAAATAAATATTATAATTTATTTTTTGCCTTCCTTTTTGACTGAGCACCCCAACTATTCTTCTCTTCATTATCCACGACAGTCAACCAATTACCAATTAAAAAAAAAAAATAAATATTCATTCCATTATTCACACTAAAAAGGGGCAAATGGTGAGAAAAAATAATTAAAAAAAATAAAGAAATGAGCATATGCGGCGTTAACAAGTTGTGATAATTTTTCCATCAGTTGAACAGTACAAATTTTAAATGTTTCTCGCGGTAGAGTAGGTTGGGATTAGAATAGAAGTAACTGCCTAACCGAGATCTCTTAACAAATTACTCAAGAATTTATAACTTTGGTTCTACTCAATGTTTTCATTTAAAGCATATATTTTAAGTCAAGCAAACCTAAACGTACTGTCAAAATTTCAAAAGTCTACCATTAGCTATTGCCGAGCTTACTTACGTGTCCAGCCCTGACAAAATTTCGTTGGACAATGCGGACATCCAGACAGACAACAAATTCTTTTAAAGTGGATTTGGTGTCTGTAATGTATAGAACGGAAAAATATCATGAAACGGGTTGATTCTATTCAATGTACAGACAAAACCTTTATTTTATTTATATAGATGTTCTTTAACCTATAAACATATGTTTATTATTAATATTTATTATCAATAGGAGTATCTTAAAAATAAAATAATTGAAATAGAAACTAATAAAATCGAAAATAACGTAAGAGACATGTACAAAGGTATAAACAGATCATGTAAATGTGTAGGGTCCGTAACATCTGGAATTAGGGATGATAATAACAATATTCTGACCGATCCGGTTGACATATTGAATAAATTTAAGGACCACTTTGACAATATTTTAAATACGGGAAATTATGATCTGTGTCCTCCTTCTGAGTACCAGAGTGCTGAACCGTTGATAGAAGGACCGAGTAAAGAGGAAGTTGAATTAGCTATAGGAAAATTAAAATCTTATAAAGCAGCGGGAACCGACAATATTCCTACTGAACTAATTAAGGCATGCGGGGAAGCTGGAGTTTCTAAAATACATCGGTTGGTTAAAAAGATCTGGGTGAATGAGAAATTACCTGAAGAATGGAAAGAATCTATTCTTATTCCGATTCACAAAAAGGGTCCGAGGACGGATTGTAATAACTATCGAGGAATTTCACTCCTTCCGGTATGTTATAAAATATTTACTCTAATCTTAACCAGTCGAATCACGGAATACGCCGAGGAAATTATCGGAGACTACCAATGCGGATTTAGACGGAATCGTTCGACTATTGATCAAATATTTTCTTTACGGCAAATATTAGAGAAAAAATTGGAGTACAACGGTATTGTTCACCAGATGTATATAGATTTTAAAAAGGCTTACGATTCTATTGACCGCCAGAAACTGTATAATATTCTAATCGAGCAGGGGATTCCTAAAAAAATAGTAAATCTAGTCAGGATGTGCTTGACGGAGACACTTAATAAAGTTAGAATCGGTAATAATCTGTCCGAAAAATTTGAGGTTCGTTCCGGTTTAAAACAGGGGGATTCCCTTTCGCCTGTACTGTTCAATTTGGCATTAGAACATGCCATTAGGGAGGTAATGCGTACCGAGAAGGGGTTGGATCTGGGTGGGACAACATCCGTACTGGGCTATGCTGATGATTTGGTACTGTTAAGCGAAGACCTTGAAACTATAAAACTAAATACGACAACGTTAATGAAAGCCGGTAAAGAACTAGGACTCGAAATAAACGTGGATAAAACAAAATATATGGTTAGCTGCAAAAATGGCGATACTACTGGTGATATCGATATAGATGGTAATATGTTTGAGCAGGTAGATAAGTTTAGGTATCTAGGTTCTACGATAACTAGAAAAAACGAAATTGAAGAAGAAATTAAGGTTAGGCTGAAGGCGGGGAATGCTTGTTATTTTTCTGTGACAAAACTACTTAGTTCGCGCCTTTTGTCCCGAAACTTAAAAATTAGAATCTATAAAACAATTATCTTGCCTACAGTTCTTTATGGGTGCGAAACTTGGCCGCTTACATTAAGGGATGAGCAGCGTCTTAAGGTTTTTGAAAATAAGGTATTGCGTAGAATATTCGGACCGAAGAAGGATGAGTTAACCGGAGAGTTCAGACGGTTACACAACGCCGAATTGCGTGAACTGTATCCGAGTAATATAATTGAGATAATTTCATCGCGGCGAATCAAATGGGCTTGTAAAGTTGTTGGACTTAGTAACGAGAGAATTCCTAAAAGGTTAATATTTGCTGTGCCGAATGGTAAGCGTCCGAGGGGTAGACCGAAGCGAAGGTGGGAAGATTGCATTAAAGCTGATCTGAAGGGACTGGGTTTGGACGGCGAACGGTGGAGGGAGGTGTGTAATAAGCGATTGGTGGTGTCGGCATCGAACCTTCGGGTTCGCTAAGCCTTTTTATTATTATTATTATTTATTATTTATTATCAACATTAACTGAGATCTCTAGACAAATTACTCAAGAATTCATAACTTTGATTATACTCAATATTTTGTTTTAATTCAAAGCCTATTTTAAGTCAAGCAAACCTTAATATAATGTTAAAATTTCAAAAGTCTACAATAAGCCATTGCTGAGGTTATTCCTGACAAAATTTCGTTGAAATACGGACATACAGACAGACAACAATTTTTTTAAAAGTGGATTTGGTGTCTTCAATGTATGAAACGGAAAGATGTCATAAAACAGGTTGATTCTATTCGATGTACAGACAAAATCTTTATTTTATTTATATAGATTAGTGAAAATTGAAAGATTAGAGTAAAAAAAATCAGTTCAGTCTTTTAAATAACAAATATACTGTTCCTTCATCCAATTAGTCATTTAACCCTTAAATTGAGACTTCTACACTATATCTCAACAATATAATTCCTTTAGTCTTATGTTAGTTTTACCACAGCTGGCACTGGTTAAGTTAAAATCAGTACTTGTATTCTATGAATATAGATTGTATAATTGTGTCTTATACAATAAATGTCACAATAAATAAATGTCTTCTACGGTTATAATAAAACAATAAGGAACCTATAAGATTAGTAAACCTATAGAATAAAACAAATGATGTTATAGTCCGTGGTACAGACCCCTTTTTATCAAATTATTAACATCCCCCTAAAACTTCCTAAATAGCTTTATCTCACCGTAACCTACAAATATTTTATTTCCAAAAATTCTCGGAATAGGGGTGCTTTCAATCTTGAGGTCAGCAAAATTTTTCTATTTAATTAGGTACTAAAAACTCATAAATACCTATTTGCTATCCACTTGAATTGTAAAAAAATTTGAGCATGTCGATAAAAAACATGGCCTTCAAAAATATTGATCCGTTTGGCATGACCTAAACTCCCAAATGGTCAAAATAACGAGGTTATATAGGCCAAGTGGACCAATATTTTTGAAGGCCACCTTCTTTACCGATTTTATGATCAAATTATCACACAATCCAAGTGGAACACAAATGGGTATTACGAGTTTTTAGTACCTAATTAAATATACAAAGTTTGATGATCTCCAGATTGAAAAAGCCCCAATTCCGAGACTTTTCTTAAATAAAATATTTGTAGGTTTACAATGAAATGAAGCTATTTACAAAGTTTCAAGCAGATGTTAATAATTTGATAAAAAGAGGTCTGTACCAAGGAATATTCTTCATTTGTTTAGCTTATTTATTATTTATTCTAATTATTTCCCTTAAATTATTAGGGAGGGGGACGATATTCTTGCCCACTGAACATATCTTATGGGGAGTAGAGGGGACAATTTAAATCAAAGAGGCGAAATTTGACAGTTTGTTTAACGGAAGATCTGATGGCTAAAATTTTGATATAATTTCAAAAATATGTCCCTAAAAGAGAATTTACCTTAACCGGCGATGTAATCGGTTGTGTTTTGAAAACTGATGACGTCAAAGTCATAAAATTAGGCCAATCAGATGGTAGTTGGATGAGGAAAAAATTCAAAAGATCAGTTTCTCTTTAACTTTTTTTTTTTTAATGTTTTTTGATATGATCAATCTGAATTTGATGTTCCTGTACGAAATTTTCCATTGCCTTTCAAGATACGTGCAAAAAAGAGCGAAATTCCGGATTTTTAACAAAAATTTTTGGACATGATTCCGAATTTATGCATTCTATCGAAATTATTATTATATACAGATAAAGTTTACTATAAATTTTATAAACAGTTTTTTGATGTAGGTCCAACGGGTGAGGAGTTAAAGAATATTGATGTTGGCTTATTTTTATTCACAAGAAAAATTACTTTTTGTCGGTTTTTCATAAAAAATCATAATCTATGCATTTATCGAGGACATTTAATATAATCAATTTGAAAGAGCCTTAAATTTCCTATGCACCTCACGTAAAAAATGTTAATATGTGAGATTTAGCGGCTGTTAAAGCTCTTAGAATCGAAGGCATTTCCTATAGTATCTATCGCTGTCAGCTTAAGTGCTTTCTATTCTATTTTATAACTATTTTTAGAAATTCAACTATTTTATACCCAACTAGAATGTATAAATAAATTAGATAGCTTCTATATATTCTGTTGGCATGAGAGACTTCAACATCCATAACAATTATAAAAAAATTAAGGACCAAAACGCGTTTCAAAGTCTGAGTGGTCCAACGACATTTTGCCTACTCACATATTACAACTCTACGCACAGGCGGATCTACGGGAGCCCCCCTCCCAAAATGGTAAAATGTAACCAAGTTTTATGGTAAAAAATATAAAAGAATTATCTCTTAAAGTATTATTGTTCGTGTAATTACATTTAATTGGACTTCAAGAATCACTTAAACACCATTTCATATAGGTAGTTAGTATCTTTCTTTTTTTTTTCAAATAATTATCGTTATATATATGAAAAAAAAAAAACCTTTCGGGCTGAAGCCCTCCTCCAAAACAAATTAACTCATGGATCTGCTAGTGAATCTACATAAGCTTGAATTAAATTGAAAGTGAATCAAAAATTTTATTGAGCTCGGGTATAATCGTTAATATACGAAATACCAGTGAAATGGTTGAGGAAGAAGCGCAGGGATCTCCTGAAGCCCCGCTTTCCCTCCACATGTGGCGGGTGTGGTTCGGGGTTTCCATGGCCGACTGTAAATAGTGTAAATAGGTATGCCTGCGTCTAAGATGTTTATTTTCATTATTTTGTTCTTGTTTAGCTTTATATAATTTGAAATTACCTAATTTATTTTTTTTTAATTTGTAAATATGGTGTGAATGTGCTAACAGAACTCTATTATAAATGTCCTTTAATGAGACAGATTGTAATATTTATCAATAAATAAATAATCCAGAAAAATATACAAAAAGTTGAAAAGCCATGGAGAGCTCAGACTTTAAAGTGCATTTCGGTTATTAAATTTTTGGTTATTATGAATTTTGATGTCTCTCATACTAACAGAATACATAAAAACTAGGTAATTTGTTTATACATTTTAGTTTTGTAATAAATAAAGTTAAATTAGCCAAATAAAAAACATTGAAAAGATAAAAAGTGCTTAAGTTGAGAACGGCAGATCCTGCGAGTGAAATACGCCTTTGATTTCTTTAACAGCCACTTAATCTTCTCCAATATTAACGTGTCAACATGATGCATAGATTATGAGTTTTGGGTGAAAAACCGATGAAAATAGATTTTTCTTCAAAATAGTCAACATTATAATAAACATGGTCGGGAGCAACAAGTCTATATCAGCGTTAAGTCAGATTTTACTCGAAAATACTAATGAATATTCAAAATCAATTTGCGAACATCTAGATGAATCTTAAACTAGTATTTTGTGAGGATAGATAAAAAGATTCTGCTCCCAAAATAATATTGTTTTTAAAAAATTTAGCAGTGAAACTGCCATTGTTCTCCTTCAGTTAACCAACAAATGGTTTTCGAAAGTCTAACCGCCGGTTCGTGAGTATTATCATGTATTAAATGCAGAAAACTGCAATTTTTAAAACAAATAGACGCCCGACCGGACTTATTTTAAGGTTGAGTATTGCTTTAATGGGTGTTCGCCTAGAGACAGAATTATCTTATATAAAAAATAAATATGACCATAGATGTTGTTAACGCCACATACACTCATATTTTTTTTTATTGTTATTTTTTCTCACCCTTTCCCCCCCCCTTTTAAATGTTAATAATTAAATGTTTATTTTTTCTTTTTTTGTAAAAAACTGAGGGACAATTGTCCCAGAATTGTACATTGTTTCTACATTTAGCTTCATTTGCGATGTATTATCTCATTTGTGTATACGCTCCAGCCAGGCAGTAATACCCAGTTTTAGGGATTAAGACACAAATACTGTGATAAAACTGGCGGGATGCGGTCTAAAGTCTAAAGCCTTTGTTTTCATTGGATCCATGTAATGGACGTCTACCCCCACCAGCTCCAGGTTCACCTCACCTCACCTGGCACCAGCCTAGTGCCATTTTGAAGAACCCAGCTGTGTCATCGGTCAGGTTCGATATGCATATCGATTCCCCACCATCGACTCGCTTTAACATTATCTGAAGACCACAGGTAACCTCTTTGGAAGTATAGCCTCCAACTTGGGATATTTTTCGTTTCTTCCCTCATCGCTGCTAAAGACATTTTAAATTTAGTTATTATTTTTCTTCACTAAATTAATTTTTTTTCTTGGATTTATTTTTACTGGATGATTTTTTTCTTTAATTTTGGAAGTTTATGTAAATCTTGTATGTATATATTTCATCTTTTTTATTTCAATTCAATAAATATTGTAAAAATTTAGAAAGGGATTTTTTTATTTGTTTAACTTAACATATTTAATTAATTGAGGAATTCTATAATATTTTGATATGCATGCATTTTTCATGTTTTACAGGTCTCATTTTTACTCTTTTCTTCCCTTCTTTCCCACCATTTAATTTTGCTTGAATTTTCCCCACCTTTGAGGAAAGAAATCTCTGGGGAAAGGTTTGTATTATAATTTTGAAATACCCCTGGCTCCAACAGATATACAGTTAGTAAATAGTATTGGTATGTTTTTCATTTTAAAAAGCACTGTTTTAACCCCCTTTTTGCCCTTGTTTAATTTAAATTTAACGGCCAGGGCCGTTATTGACAGTCACAGGTAGTCAATTTATAATAATCACAGGTGGATAGGTATTGAGAACGTCCTACTACAGTGGTGCAAAACATCTTATTTTCAGAAATAACTTAGCCCACCTTAGACATACGACTTCAAAACTCATATAGGGGTCATTTTATATGTATTTTATTATTACGAATCCAATGAAATTAATCAATAGCTTTACGAGTTTTTTTTTAAGAATATTATGTTTGAAATTTTGATAAATTCTGAATAATATTGATGACTCAAGTCAATATTATTGGGCAAAAACTTTAAAGATTAGAAGGATTGAAATAAAAACTAACTTAATAAATGTTTACATATACAGATTTATAATAATTACTTAATATGGAACCAAAGGTTCAAGCATAAATATTATTAAAAAAAAAACAACCGATATCATCTGTCGAAAGAGTATCTTAATTTTAAAATTGTTAATATTGTTTTGTTTTATATTGTTAACCTAATTAGCTCCTGAAAGTTATTATTATAAAGAAAATAAAAAAAGGTTTAAGCTCTGTTGAGAATTGTGGTTTAATTTTTATTATTCCCATATTTACTTTTTTTTTTTTTTTTTTAAACCTAATAAATTTCCATAAAATTTAGATTGCGGACTAAGGCGATTGTGGAAGGTTTAATCTACCCCAATAACTTTAAAACGCAAACAGTTATAAGATTTGAGAACCTATTTCAAACTGTAAAAATTAAGATAAAACATTTATGAAAGAGTTACCAAAATTTAAAACAAATACTAAATAAATTACCTTTTAGTCTAAGAAAATAAAATTTTACCGATAAACTGTTTTTTAATTCGATACACACAAACCACTTAGACAGAATTGTTGGAAAATTTTAAAAATTTGAATTGTTGTTCAAATCGCAAAACAAACAGCTTTTTGATAGATTAAATCATGAAAGATTTCTATTTGTTACAGAATGAAAGACATTTTTTTCTGTGAAATTGCATTACAAAAGATTTCTAGCTCATCAAAATCTAACATAACATTTTGTGAAAAAATTCGGATAAACTTACAATGCTCCACTCGAGTACATCTAACAATGACTGCTATTGTCTGTAATAGATTGTCTCTTATTCATATAAATGTCATTAAAGTACTAACTGTCAAGAAAAAAGTACTTAAATAATGTTAATTAAGGTGAAAAGGTGACTAAAAATACTCATATCTTTAAATAAGAGAATATCAGCAAGCATTTTTACTTTCACTTACCTATACATGTAATATATAGTAAGGGTAAGTATTGCGATCGTGAAAATTTTTAAATCTAAGTTTTTAACGGAAATACACATTTTGAGGTCCCCTGAGTCCAAATAACAAAGTTCAGCAAAATGGTCTGTGTGTCTGTAAACAGTCTAGCTCAAAAACCAAAAGTCATATGAAACTGATATTTCGTATTTAAGATATATGACTTAGATGTGGCAACAACTTTTTCCTTAAAATCCTCTAACTGGAAGTGCCACTTTATATCAACGGTGAAACCAATTTTTACAATTTTCTCAATAACGGCTCTACCGATTTTGATTAAACTCGGTATATCATTGTACAATTAAGTGGTATTTAATATCATTTAGATCTTATCCCCATTGAAGTCACTTTACAGGGCTTAAATGCCCAATGTTCATTTACATTTACCTCTAAAGTACCTTTAATATGGTTTATTTTAAAAATTAATTCTCTTTTATTGACAGTAACCATAAAAAATGGCTAAATATGAAGTTTGAAAGAATATGATAATTGGGAGCTGGAGAAAAAAAAAAATATTTATGCAGGTTGAAAATGAATCTCCAGAAATACCAGTTAGATGGTATACACATAATATATCATTGGAAAACGGAGAATTTCAGAAAAAACAATATCAAATAAATAAAGTTGTATTAGGTAACAAAGAGTGAAGAAAAAATATAAATAATAATTTCAGAAAACTAACATTATTTAATATAAATCACATGTTTCCAAGGCAATTAAATGCAATTTTCTTACTATATGTTAACTTTTAAATGTTTTTCTAGGTTTGAAAAAAGTATTTAAAATCCACCGAATCAAGCCAATGCCATTGTTTAAAATACTATTTCATTGTACTTGTGTGAAATATAAAAATATTTCATGGATATGTTCATAACCTCAAATATATTTACTATAGTTTAATTACTTTAGATAAGATATTATATTTAAATAATTAGTTATCTATTGGCCATTTATTCTAAAAAATCAAGTTAACTTTTAGAAAATTAAATTAGTGGATAATTTGATGAATTTTTCCTTTGCGAAATCCCAACATTATCCACTTACAATTAGAGTTACAACTTTTGACCTATCCATGTCAGGTAAAGAAAATCTCGTAATTTGGTTTTAGTAAACTTTAAAATGGAAAATAACAGTTTAATAACTAATAGTACGACAATCCATAATCATTTATAGGTTAAATATTCAGATATACTTTCAAACCTCTCCAGGCACATGAGCCTTTCAGTTGACAGAATGACTAACCCCAATTTCAACATTCTTTATTATTAATTTTAGTAATGTTTCTAGTGACAAAATGTATACCTTTATTCACAGTTCTATATTTCAACACTGCAATCACCTACTCCAGAATCAACTTACTCACTGTCTGTATAGATAACTTTTTCAACTAGAAATATCATTAAAACGACATTACTCAAAAATGTTGAAATTGGAGTTAGTCATTCTGTCAACTTGTGTGGTTTATAAAAACAGATGGAGAAACGAGATTTTTATTGTCTACCGTTGATATAATAAATAGACTTTTTGTAATTTTAATGATCTTAATGATTTGTTATTTTTAAGCTTTAGCTCCGTTTAAAATGCACTTCGAAAATTTTATAATAGCCCAGCATTGCCAGAAAATAATTTCTATTCAAAGTAGAGAGGTAAGTGAAAGTTGTGTGTGCACCTGATTTTTTTTCACTGAATTTACGTTTTAAAACGTGCTATCAAATGGAATAAATCCCAGCATGGAGCTTAGTAGAGTTAATAGTTTATTTTGCATTTATATTAACGTTATGCTTAGATTTTTACATAGTTATAGCAATGAAAAGCAATGAACTGTAAGATTCCAAATTTTTTTATTTTTATTTAATTAATGAAATTTAGGACTGTATAAGCAATGCAACTATTAAAAATGCATAAAATAGAAATAATGACATGAACAGACTTGAAGAGATACTGCCCAGTGGTAGCACTCCCTATTTAATTCTAGGTGAGAAGATCATGAGGCCATCTTCTTTTCAGGCGCCTAAGGGGATTATCAGGAATCAAGGAAGGAGCAAGGCTAGAAACAAGTGGATTCGGTTGGGACTGGAGTTTATTGATTTTAAATTTAATTTTTTAAATATTTATTTGTCCATAAGTGAGACATTTCAAAGACAAATTCAATAACTTCTCTCTTATCAAGACCGGAAAATATTTATTCAAAATATCTGTAAATACTGTTCATTGTTTGTAAAACCACTGACAAATGCTCATTAATTTATGTTTTAAAGGGCTCAATAGAGGGAAACTCGAGAAAATAGTTATTGGAACAGGTTCTAGGGATGTCAAGGAGAGATAATAGTGTGATTGGAACAAATTCACTTCAAGTTTTTTTTCCACTTCTGAACCACTGTGCGTCGTCGTTATAAAAATTATCTGTTTATAACAACAAAGTTTACCAGTTTCCTTAAGGTAACTATAAATGACATCCACTGTATATTAATTTCAATTTGAAAAAAATATTTTCGAACTAAAAAAATTCCCCGACTTTAACAAACAATTTTTCCCTGACTTTTCCGTTTTGAAAATTCACTGACTCTAACAAACAATTTTTCCCTGACTTTTCCGTTTTGAAAATTCACTGACTCTAACAAACAATTTTTCCCTGACTTTTCCGTTTTGAAAATTCCCTGACTTTTCCAGGTTTTCCAGACCGGTTGCCACCCTACAGACAAAGTGAATTAAAATTGTTGGAGGACAGGCCTTGTTCAGCAGCCCAAGAAAATTAATAGAATTCATAGGAGGACTATTCTGAACTAGGTGCATCTAATTCCTGTACAAGTGCAATATTCTTAACCAGTGGGAGATTACGAGGTATGCGTAAATCCAGAAGCTGTCAGGAATGTCCTGAGAAAGAAAGGTTTTCATGGACAAATTGCATGAAAAATGAAAAACAAATAAGAAGAAAAGGTTGGAGTTTGCCAAAGAGTAAGCCATTAAGCCAGAAAGTTTCTGGTATTTTGTTATCTTCTCAGATGTATTCAAATTCAACCTTTTTGTGCCAGATGGTAGATGTCATATCAAAAGAAAGACAAATTTCAAAGAATTTGCGACCGACCTTCAAGCCTGGAGATGGAAGTGTAATGGTATGGGGCGTATGAGTGCTTTAGGAGTTGGCAAGGTCATTTGTATTGATAGAATTAAGGACCAATGTTTATTCCTAAACATTCTAAGGAACAATTTAAAAAGTTCTTCAGAAAAACTTGGATAACGATCCTAAACACACCGCCAAGAAAGTAAAACAATGGTTAATCGACAATGTCCTAAAACAGTTGCACACACTTCCCCTATCACCAGACATGAACCCAATACAACATTTGTGGGATGAATTAGGACGGCGTGTGAAAAATTATTGTGTTTGAATTGAAGATCTCAATGCAGCTCTATTGGCAGAATGGGATTCAATTAGTATAATGATGATTTGAAGTAAACTTAACCTTAACTAAACCTTAAATGTGGTGTTCAGATAATAAATTTGAGCAAAATAATGGCATTGAATAGAAATAGAATTAAGGTATTATAGATGTATGGAAACATTTTTGACATTCAGATTAAAGTTGCATCTCTTCCTGCTATGGGATTGGTGATCCATCATGAACTTGTTATCATGTTGATACACTTTTGCCTCTACTATAGTGCATCTAAGTTAAGTTCACTCAAGGTTCCACCTCCCCAAGACTTCTCTCCTGTTCCACTTCCCCTCTTCACCATAGCAACCACCTTATACCAGAAAAGCATTATTTCATTTTCTTCAAATTCACACAAATGTTTATTAAAGGTAGGGATTTTAATTAAAAATTAAATAAAACAATGAAAAGGATGGTTAAATAATCAAATTAAGAAAAAAATATATATGAATTCATCTATTGCTCACAGAACTTGAAGTTATTTAGATCTATAGATCTAAATTTACCAAGAAATAGATCATTAAAAAATCAAGAAATATATGGAAAATATAGAACAGAAAAGAATCCCATACTACGTTATCGGATATTCCATAATGGGGAAGAGCCTTTTTCATTTACTTCTGAATGTAAACAAAGAGAATTGTCCACATTATGTATTATTTTAGACTGTACTGTATTAGTTCAAATAAAATTAATTTCAGTTTGTAAACAGCCAATCTTTCTGTGAACCAATGAAGGAAATAGGAAAAAGAATGATAAAGGGAATTTCTACTTATAAACAAAAATTAAAAAAGTATGTATGAATGAGTAGAGAAGAGAAAAGAGTAGGGGATAGGCGGGAAAATGTTTTGCCACTGCGCATCTCTCTCTCCCTCTACCCACCCTCAAACATATCTTGGATAAATTCTATCCTTCCTGATTAAAAAAATAATATAATAAATAGATTATTAGCAATGTAAAAGAAAAAGTAACAGTATGAAAACTTTTTTGAGGGAGTGTATTTACATAATAACTATGTACATACGTATGCAAGCATACACACATCCACGCATGTTTATACAAATACATAAACTAAAAAATTAACCTACTTGCTCCAGCATCTTAAGTTCAATTTTCTGACTTTCCACTTTTGAAAAATATTCATCAACTGCTTCATTAAAACTATCAAAACATTTATTTTTAAATCTTTGATGTTGAATAAATAAGCACGGACTGAATTCAAACATATGACATGATTCATTTCCATTAACGGTCTCTGATTCATAAAAAACATATCCCTGTAAAAATAAATTAAAATGATTATTAATAAAGAAGAAATAAGGTTATCAATAAAAAAAAGAATCATAAGAGCTATTTTTAAAAGAGCCTATAAATTCTCAAAAATATGTAAAAAATAATAAATGCACAGGAATATATTCTAAAATCCTATTTGCTAATATTAAAAGTTATAAAACCTTTAAGGTTATAAATCTTAGAGAAGTTGACAAGTAAAAATAGAAAGAAAACATTCAATTTTAGCAGGTTTGAATGAATGAACATTATGAAAGCGTGTTATTTTAAGTAAAATGAACCTTGTTTGCCATTCCAGAGTCCCTATTTTCAAAAATAGTGATTGATTTAAAAGAGAAAACTTTTTACAGCGAAAAAGCCATTTTTTTCGGTCTTTGTTTTTGTTTTTACACCTATAAATCACAAATGGTGCATTAAAGCAGAAAACATACTCTTTAAGAAATTAAAGAATGTTGTGGATTGAATGAGTACATAAACATAATAATAACACAGTCAACGACTGCTGATTTTTACCAAATTTGTTAAAAACTAAGACAAACTACTACAAATGGCCCTGCATTTTGGAAATGAGTTTTTAAAGAAACAAAATCATAGAATAAAAGTAGTAGAGCATCAAATTCTGCGTCCAATGAGTACTATAATTTTTAATGTAGGTCAATTATATTTTTCTAATCAGGATTCGTTATTTCTTCATGAAATTCAATTTCTTTTGACAACTCGTTTCTCAAAATCCTTTACTTCTGAGAGATGGAAAAGAGACCTGTTTTGCATATAGCAAACTCTAAAAAAGAATTACTCAGTAGAATAGACAACCATTCTGTTGAAATGTTCAAAATCACACATACCTTCATTACTAATTTCAAGCCATCGAGAGATTACCAATTTTGAGTAGAGTAAGTGACCTACATTAAAACTGTTTGTACTCGGGGGACATAGAATTTGATACTCAACAACTTTTATTAAATGAGTTTTTTTTCTCTTAGGGAACTCATTTCCAAGCTGCAAGGCTATTTATAGTAATATGCCTTAGTTTTTTTTGACAAATTTGGTAAAAATCGGTCTTCATGAACTGTGGTTTTTGACTATACTACTTAACCAAATTATTACGTTTAGGTATTCATTTAACGCGCAACTTAACATTTTCTAATTTCTTAATTATTATGTTTTTCGCTTCGATGCACTGTTTAGGAGTTAAAGGTGAAAAAACAAAAAATATCGAAAAAAAATCTTGTTTTTTGGCAGTAAAAATTTTTTCTTTGGCTGCTCGTGTTAGCAATTTTCACATGTTTCAATCCATATATATGTAAGTTAAAAAAATGAAAAATTTCCACATTGTTCATAACAAAAACAAAAACCACGTCTGTGGAAGGTGATATTTCATTCTTAAGTTGAGTTGTAAAATCTATGGAATTTCAGTAATATTAAAAACTATATCGGATTATAAATAGGAATTGCATCAAGATGGGTACACCGAGGCAAGAGATAAGAAAACATTTGATAAAGGTTTTTTATACCTCGTCATTAGCAAATACAATTTTGTATGAGACATTCTTTGATAAAGAAAAAATATTTTTCGGTTTTCCTTTCATTAACATGGAGCTTTTAAGACTATACTCCATCTAAAAGCACTACAATTATATGAGGAAGTATTCTAAGATAAATAATTTTATCAAAAATCATTTCGATACATCCTTCTAGAAAAAGGCTCTTTGAGTAATCGCTAGCTCATGGATAAATCACATTAATCGATGTTCATTTTTTTTTCAATTATTTGAATGTTATGTAATTTCACTTCTGAGAAATTACTGATTAGTATGATAATTATATTAAATCATAATGTATTTTCCATTTTAATCCTCAAGTTATTGGTCTAATATTCTTTAATCAACCTCCATTTTTTAAAGCAGTCGCTCTGGAATGGCAGACAAGGCTCTTTTACTTAAAATAACATACACTTTCATAATTTACATTCAAACCTTCTCCTGTTACGAAATACCTTATTGGGCCCTGACTTGAGGGCTAAAAGCAGTTTCATGGTAAAACAACTTGCAGATCTTGGAATGAGAGAGGTTGCATATTTAAAAAAAAATAACTTTCTTTGAAGAGCATTTCAGATGTATTTAATTGGGAAGAAGTCTGAAGAATATGAGAGGCGGGGATGATGCCTTAATCCTAAATTGAACAGTATGTATTACAAAATTATTCTTTCTTGAAAGGCTGTGCATTATCGTTCAGAAATATAAAATATAGGAACCAAGTCTCTGGTAGATGGCAAGAACTCACTGATAATGTTTTCAGAATATGGCTATCCTGTCAGTGTCCCATTGACACTGCGAAATGAGGTACAAGCAGCTACATTAATTCTGCCCCATACCATGAAATCACCTCCACTAAAATCTGTTTCCAGACCAATGTATTGAGGTATATTGCAGTGACTATACTCCTTGTAAACTTTTTGATGTCAAGAATCATTTCTGGATTAAAATCTGGATTCCTCAGTATCCTTTGATATAAACCATACAACAACCTCTTATTGCACCAGAACAGTCTTTGTTGAAAATGTCGTAATGTCACTGTTGATATGCTCGCTTGATCTGATACTGGATACTCAATAGAAAGTTAAAGTTGTTTACTTAATAGTCGAAAACAGTTTATTTTTGAGAGTATAGACAAAGTTCTTTTTGAACTGCAAGTAATAATCTTATGGAAGTTACAGAAGACTTCTTCATCTTCTAAAGACTGTTTTTTCCCATTAAAGTTAGTGAAACTATACTTTGTAAAATACCCATTATTTATTGCCAGTATATTGGTATGACAAAAACCAAGGAAATTCAAATAAAAGTAACACATTATTTAGATAAATGAGATCTCATTTTTAACAAGAAAATTAAACAAAAAAAAAGGTAAAAAATGTTTAAAAATAATAATTTTCTGATATTTTAACAAAAAGAGACAAATAATAGTGAGGGAGGGAGGAGGATTAAACAGTAACACAATACTCGGAGATCGATAAGAATACAAGACTTTCCCCTCCTGATGGACTAATGTTTACCGTAAGATCTAGGAGTTAACTCAATTGAAAATGCAGCAACAAATAAATAGTAATAATTTTTATAACTGATACTGGAATAATCAACTCAGCTTGCAGCAAAATTAATCTCCCTATCAGAAATCAGCCGGTCTTGAATGGAATAGTTAGATACATCTCCTCATAAAAGGGACTAATTAATGCCTTTCCAAGAAAAGGTTAGAAGTCTCGCAGTGGTGCTAAAGGTTCCAATAAACCCAGGACAAGGCTCAATGTCTTAAGATATGACTAGACTTCTAAGAGCTTAGAATCATTGAAAAGGGAAAAGCATAGGACAGAAGCCTAAGAGACCTGTAATTGGCTAGGTTGAAATTACTAGCAGATTCAAGGGGGAGCTTTCAGGCTGAATCCTCTCCCCAAAGAAATTGTAAAACAATTTGTTTTCATTATTTCATATTTGTTTCTATGAGTGATCTCAGCTATGTACGTAAACAATCACAATATTTTCTCCCTCATAGCATGTACTTCAGCGACAAAATGTAAATACATATCAAGAAAAAATATATAATTTTATCCTTAAAAGCAGCATTGTTCCTTTATTAACAGTTATTAAAAAAAAAAAAAAATCCAGAATTTGCTACACTTCAAAAGTACCATTCATTTTCAATTGTTTAACACAAGTAATTTTTTTTTCTGTTGGCAGGAAACATACAAAGCATGGAAGAAAATTAATAAATAAGAACCAAAGAATCTGTCATTGAGCCAACAGTAAGTAAGATAACCAGGGATGAAGAGTCGAATTTAAGCAAACATGTAATTCTTCCTCCCTTTTGACAAGAGCTGTAGTAACCGAAGATTTGCAAAATAATTCCACAAAGATTAAGCTTCTGATCTTGATGAATCTTTCCAATTTTTTTAAGTGCACAAAAATGAGCTTTTGGATACTTAGCAGTACTGCTATGTGAAAAAACAAAAAAATAATTTTAAAAATATATTAAAACAAATATACAAATTATAAAAATCTTATCCTGATAAATTAATATATATTTCAAAATTACGTAATTACCTTATCACCTTTTTCACTCAACTCCATCATCAATTCTCCAGCTATAATCAATTCCTTTTCCAAATTTTTATATTCTTCATCAGAAAAATATTTGATTTTAGTTTCAGGATCAAAATTTGCTTTTATCAAGGCATGCTCTATTAATGATGGACCAAAATCTGTAATATTTTTAATAATTAACCAAATGAAAGGAAAGAGATGAGTAATTACCACATTAATTTTATTATAATATAGTCAGTTCTCAGTAGCAATTAAGTAATTAGTTGCAATCATAAAATGACAAATAACATCTGTAATAAAATTAGTTGTCATCGGAAATGGGCAACTAATTATTTTTGAACAGTTAGTTGCGATGGTAACTGCAACTGAATTGTTTTACTTGTAGTTGCTGAATAACAACTAACAACTAATACGCCTCCGATAACACAGTAACAGACCCCTAAATCGAGGAATTCCAAAATATTGAAATTATTCAAAAATAAATCGGTTAGCAAAAGAGTAATCTTAAACCGATAGTGCTTTTAAAATGTACGTTATCAATAACATAATAACAAACCCTTAAATCGAGGAAATCGGAAAAGTTGAAATTAATCAAAAATAAACCAGTTAACAAAAGAGTAGTATCAAAACTGGTGTGTTTTCAAAAAGTACGCCTCCGACAACATAATAACAGACCACTAAATCGAAGAAATCCCAAAATTTGTAATTAATTAAAAAAAGAACGTTAGTAAAACAGTTATCTCAACAGTTAGTGTTTGAGCTAACCAGCTACATATACATGGTGTTGTCCCATAAGTAGAGGAAATTTTTTTTTATAGTGATAGCACTTCAAGATCTACAAAAAAGCTTACCTATATAAACAATGGCCCAATTCTCAACAGAAAAGTAGGCAATTCAAGATTTTTGATATTTTATAAGTGAGTTACGTTTTATGTTGAATAGAAAGCGATAACTACAAAAATATTCAATTTAAGTAATTAATTTCTGTTTAAAATAAAATCATAAATTATTTGCGTTTTTTTATCACCCTCAAACTATACTAAAGATACCCCACTTGCTCGATTAGTAAGCTTTAAGTCCATATTAAGTAAGCTGAGGTTTATTAAAGAAAATTTTGAGATTAACCTCATGTCGTGTAAAAAAATTATGTGATTTGATATCCTGTCACCTAACAGCATCCATATTTTCAGCAGAAATGACTACAATACATTATTGAAAAGCTTTATTTTCTTATTTTTCTCAATGATCGGGGATGTGTTATAATAAATATAAATGAATAGGTACACTTTTTACTTATTAAGAAATAATGTTAAAAATAATAGTTTTTCGAATATTCATCACCTTATAAGTGATGATGAAATTGTGTTTTTAACCAAGATCTCTATTATAGATATTGATCCATATTTTTAAGTGCCCAATTAAATGTTTCCAACCCTAATATGTATGTTTAAGATAAAGAAACCTGCTAATAGCTTGAATTATCTTCACAAAAACATAAATATTAGGATTAGGAACATTAAGGTGGACACTTCTAATTATCTATAATAGAGATCATGGTAAAAATCACAGTTTTATTATCACTTTAGATGATAAATATTCGAAACATCATAATTTAAAACATTTTTTCTGTATAAATTAAAAGTGTATTTATGAATTTATACTTATTATATTACATCGCAGGTCATGGAAAAAAAAAAGAAATTAAAGCTTTGCAATAATTTAGTGTAGTCATTTTTGCTGAAAACGTGGTTACTTTTAGATGGAAGGCTTTCGAATCACATAAGTTTTTACACAACTTAAGGTGAATATTAAAATTTTTCCTGATAAACCTCAACTTAATCAAGATGGACTTAAAGCTTACTAAAGGAGAAAGTTTTTCTTAAAGTGGAGTAACTGTAGTAAAGTTGGAGTGATAAAAAAAAATCACAAATGATTTATGACTTGTTTTTAAACTAAACTTAGCTGTATTTAGCCACATAAAGTCCTCTTTCAACGGTTTTAACAATGACCAACTCTACTTCCTTTTAAAGTAAATTTTATCTAGTTTACTGTGGAGCAAATGTTAATTACTTAACTTAAATATTTTCTTCTAGTTATTGCTTCCGATTAAAAAAAAACATGATTCACTTAAAAACACTCAAATCTTGAATTTCTTAATTTTCTGCTGGAAATTGGGCACTTATTTATATGAACCTTTTTGTAGATCTTGAATTCTACTATCACCCTTTTAAATATTTCCCTCTTCTTATGTGACAACCTCTATAATATTTCACACATACATATACAGGGTGTCCCGTAAGTAGAGGGATGGATATTGTATATGGTTATTTATAAGTTTACAAAATTTTCTATAAAATCGCTCATTTCGGAAAATTTGGAGTAAAAATATGGTGTTCTAAATATTTTTCATATGTTATACTGCAAAACTTATATTCTTTGTTTTGGTTTTTGATTTTTTGAAAGTATTACATGAACTGAAGCAATGTTAGCTATCTTTCTTTGAAAAATAATGCAAAAAATATATTTAGGTCTCTAATAGGAATAACCTTTTATTTATTTTTCTTTATGTTACAAGGAAAGTAATTTCACTTTTGGTATATAATTGTTTAGAAATAATAAACCATTGTGTACTAATCTACAGCATTTTTTTTTTTTTTTTTTTTGTGCTACTCTTCTTCCAATTTTTTTTCTTCATTCTTTTGGATTGATATACCAGCCTTACAATCTTATTTTATCAAAATTGTTAGAGCTTATCCATCTTTTATTGTTTTTATTTTTCTTAGTCCTTGTTTTTATTTTTCTTGCTTCCTCTCCTCTGAATTTGAGTAGATACTGATGTTCTAGAGACTAATAAACCAGCCGGTCTTGCGACCTTATTTTATCGAGATTCAAAGAATTTCATTTGAAATGTTATTTTTATAGGTAATAAATGTGACAAATAAAAAGTTCGTAAGGCCGATATATATATACGGTTTAAAAAGGATGGTTAACCAAGATGGTCCTTAAATAAAATAAGAACATGAGGCTGATATATTGGTCTTTAGAATATTGGTATCTGTTCAAATTAGGGAAAGCGGAGAACAAAAAAAAAAAATAAATTAAAAAATGATCAAATTCTTCCAATCTCGATATAATAAGGTGGTAAGATCAATATGAAATACTTTGAATCTCGATAAAATATGGTCATAAGGCCAATATGTGGTAGTATACCCGCCTCACAACCTTATTTTATTGGTAGAGTTTAACCATTTTTTACTGTTTTTATTTTTCTTGCTTCCACTCCTCTGAATTTGAGTAGATACTGATGTTCTAAAGACCAATTTATCAGCCGGCCTTATGACCGTATTTTATCGAGATTCAAAGAATTTCATTTGAAATATTATTTTTATAGCTAATAAATGTGACAAATAAAAAGTTCGTAAGGCCAATATATATGGTTTAAAAAAGATTGTTAACCAAGTTGGTCCTTAAATAAAATAAGGAACGTGAGGCTGATATATCTGTCCAATATCAGTATCTGCTCAAATTAGGGGAAGGGGAGGAACAAAAATAAATAATAAAAAAAGGGTCAAACTCTACCAATCTCGATAGAATAAGGTCATAAGGCTAGATCACTTTCTTAAGGTCCAAATGGCGCTATCAAGGAAAAGATATTCAAAATCATCAGTGGCGAGATTATATCTTTCTAGGAAGAAGGGAGGGCATGGTCTCATCAGCCTCTTGAAGTTATGCCAGCGAGAAGAAAATAACCTTAAGGTTTACATCAGACGTCATACCTCTAGCATCTTCTCAACTATTGCATCACTAGATGCAAATTACACAGCTCTAAATCTACTAAATGCTGCAATCCCGAATATTGATGCAGACTATGCATTAACAGAAAAATGGAAAGATAAACCACTCAATGGGAGTTTTTATCATTCACTGACATGGACAGGAATAGACACTCAGGCATCATTAACACGGCAATATTTTTCTAGAAACCAAAGGATTCTTGCTGTCTATCCAAGAGTAGGTAATAGAAGTAGGTATAGAAAGCATATTTGTGGAGAGAATATAAATGACTTATGCCCCCTAAGCAAAAAATCAGTGGAGTTGATTCAGCATATAAGAATGTGGAATAAGAATGCAGGCGGGTAAAGAATATTTACTGAGGCATAACAATGCAGCTTAAGTAGTACATCAAGCCATGGCTCAGAAGCTGAAACTGAGGGATAACTATTTTCTGTATTACCAATACCATCCTGAATCAATAATTTCCAAGCATAATGTCTAACTATTCTGGGATCAGCCTATATTTACAGGTCACACTGTCTCATACAATAGGCCTGACATTCTAATAATTGATAAAGAAAATAGCCTATTATAGAAATTGGAGTTTTTTTCAGATGATAATCTGCACAAGGTAGTGGCGGAAAAAAAAGAAGAAAATATGTAGAATTGGTAGAAGAATTAAAACAACTGTATGATTTAAAGGAAAGCCGGATTTTACCATTAGTAATTTCATGTAATGGGTTAATACCAGAAGAATCTCAATCTTCTTTGCGTGAGCTGGACTTGGCATTTGTGACAATGGAAAAAATGCAAATGGCAGTATTGTTGGGAACAGCAAGTATTGTTAGAAAATTTACAAATATAAAATAATTATGAAAATATATGAATGTAATATTTGGTTGACCAATACGGTCCCCAACTGTTACAAACAACCATGTAATGTGTGAAACAAGTGAATGATAATAATAATAATAATAATCAAGCCATGGCTCAGAAGCTGAAACTGAGGGATAACTATTTTCTGTATTACCAATGCAACAGGCGGTGTTGTTGGGAACGGCGAGTATAGTCAGGAAGTTCACAAATATTAGATAATTATGAAAATATACAAATGTAATTTTTGGCTGACCTAATAGGTTCCCAACTATTACATATAAACACCATTGTATATGTGGAGAATAAAGAGGTAATAATAATAATAAAAAAGGAAGTCCGATATATCCGTATAACGGCCTTTGATGTTGACCGACAGTGATAATCAATATGGGCGATAGGAAATGAAATGAAAATATATTTTATTATTCTGGGGCTGTTTTCCCTTTAGAACAAATTATAAGTACAAAATGCATGTATGTGTTTGAAAGAGGAAACTGATTGTGCATGTCGAATATGAGGAGGGATGGAATTCCAGAGAGAGACGGCTTGAATTGAAAAGGCTTTATCAAATGTAGCAGTTTGGTGAGGAGGACAGAGGTCGGAAGTACGAGATCTAGTGGGATGGGATTGAATGGAGTATTTAAATTGTAAGTTGTGAAAAACACAGGAAGGTCGATGAGTTCTAATGACCTGGTAGAGAAAGATAGCTAGGAACTACTGATGGCGAAGGATAGAGCCACTTCAACTCGATGTAATACTAGGTAATATGAGTACCTCTTGATAAAAACAAAATGTATTGCACATTCATTAGGTGTTTAAGTTTGATTTTGAAATCTCCTAAGAGTCCACCGTACACTATACAGCCATAGTCAAAGTGGGGGAAAACAATACAGGAAACTAGGTGTTGACGGGAATCGGAGTAGACGATTGAACTGCTTTAGGGTTGAAATAGTACCACAGGAAATTTGGGAAATGTGTGGTTTCCAGGAGAGGGTTTGATCAAAAGTAACATAACAAAATTAAGATATGCCGATATTAATATCAGTATCAGTCAATATTCAGTCAGTGGTAGACTTACCCTTCCTGAAACCGCAATGGTAAGGCCCAATTTCTTTTTCTGCAAATGGCAGAAGACGTCGAAACAAAATATTTGAGAATATTTTGTAGCCAGACAAGAGTAGAGAGATTTCTCTATAATTGCTACATATAAGTCGAGCACCTTTTTTTGAAGACAGGACATATTAAAAACTTCGTCCAATCAGATGGCAACAACTCCCTCATCTGTACTGTAAGTATAAGATTCTGCAATGCTTTATGCAGTCCACTGTCAATTTATTTGAATAACTCTGAAGATAGACCGACCATCAAATCAGGGGCTTAATTATTCTATAGTTCATTCATTGCATCCTCTGTCTTATCCTCAGAAGGGGACTCGAATCGGGCGACATTGCTTTGACGTCTTTCTCTTAGACTACATTACTAATTTCTATCGGAAGATGCTTGGGGATAAATGCTTTTCTGCTTCTGTTCACCTTTCTATATAAACCTTTATAGAACATTTCTTAATGTGCTGAATATATCAAATCTTCAGTTTTTCACTTACACAATTTTTACATTCAACAGCTCATTTGTAATACAATTTATACCAGAAGATTTACTTTTATGTTAAAAACAGTAAGAGTAAGTAGTCTTTTAATGCATTACAAAATAAATAAAAGAAAGAACTCTGACCCTCCTCCCAGAGAAAACCACCAGAAGAATAACTGAAATAACTTATCTTTTAGCAACTTGAGTTATTTTTATTTGTTTCACTCTGTAAAGTTAAATGCTGCCAAAACACAGGCCATTGTCATTGGTTCCAAGCCCCTTATTAGATCCCATACTGACTTTCCCATATTACACCTTAATGACCAACCAATTTCCTTCTACTCCTCTGTTAAAAATTTAGGATTTTTCATAGATCAAACCCTCTCCTGGAACTACCATAATTCTCACATTTCCCGTAGGACAATTTCTACCCTTAAACTATTTTATCGCTTCCGCCATCTCCTACCTCAACATACCCGTAGACTCCTAATTTCCTCTCTCATCTTCCCCCACTTTGACTACAGCTGTGTGGTGTATGATGGCCTCTCGGTGGAGCTCCGTGATAGACTGAAAAGATTAATTAGCAGAAACACACCTCATTTTAAAGAATTCAATTTATTTTTTATTATTTCATTTTTCAAAAGAGTATTATTATAATTTTTCCTACTGTACATAGTCTTAAGTATTTTATCATAGTTTTAAGTGTTTTGTATTTAGATTTTTTTTTTTTTTTTTTTTTTTTGTATATAGCTTGTTTAACTAATATTTTCTTTACTTTCTCTTTTTTTATTATTGTTTATTTTGGCCAGATGTAGTATTTTAATTATCTTCTATTTTGTTATTCTAAAGGGACTTTGTCCCAGAATAAAGTTATTTTCTATTCTATTCTATTCTAAATTTCAATAACTGAAAAAATAAATCACAATTAACATAAAAACCATATTAACTTTAATACTAACCAAAATGAGGAAGTAAAGCCTTGGTAATAGATAAGTTTTTCTTAGATGATGATATCATCTCTCTAATATTAGTAGCTGACATTACTGTTTTTTCTTTAGTATGATTAATTGGGTATGTTTCTTGTACAGCAAAACTGAAAAATGAATAAATATGATGAAATAAATAAAAACAATGAAACCAAAGAATATTAATCACTGTTTTAAAACCAAAAAATAACAATTGGGTCATTCCATATCAAATCATCCTTTTTTTTAATTTATTTGATAAGCCCCTACCCACCATTTCTGGCATACGGGGAGGGGAGGGGAAGGGGGTTCGAGAGGTACAACCAAACCTATTCTAACCAGACAGAGTGGGAGGTTCGAGTTTCATTTTGTGGATCCTCCCAGGACGGATTCACACCGCCGTCGCCAGGCACTAGGATGCTAGAACGAGTAACGCTCCAACATACTTGGCCATCATGACCTATTTCAAATCATCTAGCCAACAGTTAAAATGAACCCCAAAGCCTCAACTTTTTATTTGTCCCTTTTATCATCCTTATGAAATCTGCAAAATTTAATTTGAATATCTTTAAATATTTTTCAAAATATAAATTTTCCAAAATGAATGAAAAACAAAGTTTTTGTATTACCAACATCTGTATCGTTAGTGACATAGTTTAAGAAAATAAATAATAACTTCAGCAAATTTCATAATATCACAATATTTTTTAAAAATAAATGTTCATAAAAACCTATACAATAAGACAAGAATACATTTAGCAACATATTTATTTAATGGTGCAGTCATTATCAGCACAAAATTAGACATTATAAATATTTTGAAGAAAAAAATGTAAAATTTTAAGATAAGATTTAAGGCACTTTAGTTATCAAAGTAATGATTGTTTCTAAATAATCTTTAAATAATGAAATAACAGGATATGGAATAAAGTTGGTGCTTTTTGGATTGCTAGCATGTTAGTTTGGCAGGAAATAACTAACAAATCACGTACAACATTGTGGACTTCGTCTTACTAATAACAAAGCACATTTATGGCTTATAAACATCAACAATTTATTTTTTTGGCATTATTGGTATTTATCGATGTCTTAATATCCTTCAAATTATTAGTTTCTATCTGATATTTAATAAATATAACAATTTTCATATTTGATCAGATGAAATTTTTATTGTTAGTTTTGAAAACCTTAAATTCTAAAAGCATCAAGGATAATATAATCATTTGCTCAAAAAGAGATTAATTCAATCAACCTTCATTGCAATATGCTAAAACAAATTTAAAAGGAATAATAAGGTATTATTATGTCACAGACCACTGTAATACAGACATGTGTGATTCTTTATTGAGTAAGCCTCACTCAGCAAACAACTTGATGGCAATGTGTGCCCCAGGAGAATCGCTCTCCCAACCTCAGGTTTGATCCATGGCTGATGTTAAAGAATAAATAATTACCTGTCACAGCCGGACTTGATCCAGGACCAGGAGAATATGAGGATATGAGCACATGACCTTACTCTCTGGCAACAATTTTGCAGGAGCTCAACATAACTTGGTCCTCTAGCCTCTAGGCTGCATATAATGATTTATTTTATAATATTGGAACATACTAACATTTATTCTCATACAGGTTTGTTTAAACGTTAGCTTAAAGTTTAAAAGTTAATAATAGCTAGGTTAAGTGGTATATGTAATTTATCATTTTATTTTGAGTTTATACTTCATTGATTTTTTTTTGTTTGTTACTTTTTTATTTCATGAACTTTTAGCAGTAAACAATGATTTAATTTATCAACTATTTTTAATATGAAAATAAATGACTTGTGGTCCTTTTATTCTGTATTATTCCTTTTATTCAAGAGAAATTGGTTGGGGATGTTCAGTAAAAAAAAAAAAAAAAAAAGAACTGAAAATAAATAAATAATATTGATTTATATTATTTTATTTTTTTTACTGAACACACCCAAGTAACTTCTCCTCAATTGTTCACTACAGTCAACCATTAATCCATTATTATTCCTTTAATTGGAATTTTGTTAAATTTAACATAATGTACTTTTTTTTTCTCTCTGGAGCTTTCATTTTTTTCAGTAAGGAACCAGAAAAAATCTTGCAGGAACTCTACAGAACTCAGTCCTCAGGGCTAGATATAATTTATTATATAATATTGGAACATATTAACATTTATTCTCGTAAAGGTTTGTTTCAAAATTAGCAAAGAAGCCTAAAACAGAAAAAGAAAACCTAATCTGGACAAGTTTGAGGATGAATCGGAGAACTTCCCACGAAAGATAAAAAGGGATATTTCTATTGATTGTTAAGACAATCCAAAACTGTTAAGTTTATTCAAGAAAATCTGGCTCCGTCAAACAATAGATAAGATAGATATTTAAGATATGCTAAATTATTGGTAATGATCCTTGAAGATACAATAACAGGAATTTGGAGATTTCTAGAACAAAAAAAAAAAGTTTACCAAATGAGGGCAGTATAGCTTCCTCACCATTTTCACTGGTTCCACAATTACCTGTATCTCAAGGTCAATAATATTTCATTGGTGAATAAAATCTTTGGGAGAAGCCGCATTCGAAAAATTAATCCCAGTAATCTCATAGTATTTGTGGATTTGATTTCCCATTTTTATCATCAGTGAAAACTATAATGTGAAAGAGTTCCACATTTGCGAATTGCTTATTGGACTCTTCGTACAAAAAAAAAAATCATAAACTTAAACACTTCTCAGTACAGTAGGCATGTACACATAAGTAAGGAAAAAAGCTAGTGTTTGTCTGTAAGATAAATAAATGAATTATTTTAAATGGTAGAATTTGCTGCTACAACTAAGAAGAATTGATGCAACAAGGTATCACTTCGTCAATTAGGCGATGTTATCTCAATTTATTAATAAAAACAATCATATTTAACTATTTTGAGAGGTTTCCACACTGAAGATCACTTTTGAAATAAGTGGAGAAAGCACTGCTGAAAGGAAGGAGTGCCTTCTGGCACTACCAGGATAAGGGAATACCGGAAAACTAATTGAATCATCAGAAACTTCATCATTTTGACGAACACTACCTTTACCAGGTTAAAAGATTGTAACTTAATAAAAACTAATTATTTTTGTAATAAAATTCATAAATTAAATTATACATACATAGAAAATGCTATTCACAGCAGTAATACACGGTGGGCCAGACCCCCCCTACCGTACACCCCCTCCCACATCCCTATAAACAGCATATCGTTATGTTCCTTGTAAGTCAGAGAATAATAAAACATGAAAAAATATTTAAAAATAATAAGCCTAGGCAATAAAAAACACCAGTTTAACAAACAACAAATTTTAACAAACAAATTTTCAAGTTGAAAATTAAGCGTCGTTTATTATTAAACAGCCAACAATCACGCAAAATGTGCTGAAATAAAACATCTGGAGCATATATTTCTCTTTCTACAACGCTGATTACATTTTAAAACATTTGAAGTGAAATACATGTTTTGAGGTTCCCTGAGTCCAAATAACCAAGTCCTGCAGGATGGTCTGTGTGTGTGAACAGCCTAGCTCAAAACGAAAAGTCTTAGGAAACTGAAATGAAATTGATTATTTCAGCATTGGTTGAAGTGCCAGATATTCCATAATAGCCATAAATACAGAATTGATTTGTGTATGAGTCGAATATGACAGCAACTTCTTAATATTTGCTAACCAGAAGTGCCACCTCAATAATAGTTATTTCTTGTATTTTTAAAGCATTATTTTGTATTATAATATGTTTAATGAGTCTACATAAGATATACAAAATTTTAAGTACTATTAGTAGTAGTTAAACAAATATTTAAGTTATAGCCTGTGGGCCAGAACCCGTTACCGTGCACTCCCCTCCCCCCACACATCCCTATAAATTGCATATTGTTGTGTTCCTTGTAACTATTTATTAAAAAAAGCCAATGATCCCACAAAAAAAAAGTGAACGAACTGCCCCAAAATGGCGTCCAAACACGGCCAACTGACGACTTTAGTTAGTTTTTGGGTCACTGAGAATCAGCCTTTGGCTTAATTTCGTCATAGTTAGTCTTTTATTGAAGTTGGATAGTCAGAGATCAATAAAACATGAAAAAATATTAAAAAATAATTGGACTAGGCAATAAAAAAATACCAGTAAAGTAAATTTTTTTAACAAACAAATTTTCAAGTTGAAAATCAAGTGTCGTATATTATTAAACGGCCAACAATAACGCAAAACATGCTGAAATAAAACATCTGGAGAATATATTTCTCTATCTACAACGCTGATTACTTTTTAAAATATTTGAAGCAGTTCCGTAAAAAATGCACTTAAGCGGTAGAAAAGCGGTATTGGCGTAGGTGCCTACAGGCCTCTACCACACCATTCAATACTCATAAATGGCTTAGTTATAGTGGTATAATAATGTTTTTTGTACATTATATTGATTGTATTAACGAACAAATATTAATGCAATAATTTAACAGTCCAAAAAAATTAAACAATTTTTTTTTTAATTTAATTTCCTTTATTCTATACAGAGATAGTTTAAGAAGGCCTCTATTGTAATAATGACCTAGAAGAACATATAGCCTCGCCCTTTCCATCTTTCTTTGTGCATTGAGAATAATGCATTCAATATTAAAATTTCCTATTTTTTTATGATATGGTCCAACTTCCGAACAAAATAAAATAAAAAAAAATTAATTTTGTTATTAGTGATATATGAGTTTTCCTAAACAACCCATCAACTATTCATTATATGTAGTTCAGATTAGGTATATATTATTTTTGTTTATGAAACAGGTATTAATATGACTCATTTCCGGGGAAGTAAATACAATTTAAATTACCTCTAAGAATCATTAAATATACAAAACAAAGTGTTAAATTGCAAAGGATAAATAAAAAATTGAAGATATTCGGCAAAGAATTTTTGAATTAAGTTTTATTATCATAATTATATCATTATTACAATAGAGGCCTTCTTAAACGATCTCTGTATAGAATAAAGTAAAGTAAATTTAAAAAAAAAATTGTTTAATTTTTTTGGACTGTTAAATTATTGCATTAATATTTGTTCGTTAATACAATCAATATAATGTACAAAAAACATTATTATACCACTATAACTAAGACATTTATGAGTATTTTTGTTTGTTAAAAAAATTTACTTTACTGGTATTTTTTTATTGCCTAGTCCAATTATTTTTTAATATTTTTTCATGTTTTATTAATCTCTGACTATCCAGCTTCAATAAAAGACTAACTATAAGGAAATTAAGCCAAAGGTTGATTCTCAGTGACCCAAAAACTAACTAAAGTCAAAGTCGTCAGTTGGACGTGTTTGGACGCCATTTTGGGGCAGTTCGTTCACTTTTTTTTGTGGGATCATTGGCTTTTTTTAAAAATAGTTACAAGGAACACAACAATATGCAATTTATAGGGATGTGTGGGGGGAGGGGAGTGCACGGTAACGGGTTCTGGCCCACAGGCTATAACTTAAATATTTGTTTAACTACTACTAATAGTACTTAAAATTTTGTATATCTTATGTAGACTTAAATAGTATTTTTAAGATCTTTAGATTGTATTTTTAAGATTAAACATATTATAATACAAAATAATGCTTTAAAAAATACAAGAAATAACTATTATTGAGGTGGCACTTCTGGTTAGCCAATATTAAGAAGTTCCTGTCATATTCGACCCATATACAAATCAATTCTGTATTTATGGCTGTTATGGAATATCTGGCACTTCAACCAATGCTGAAATAAGCAATTTCATTTCAGTTTCTTAAGACTTTTCGTTTTGAGCTAGGCTGTTCACACACACAGACCATCCTGCAGGACTTGGTTATTTGGACTCAGGGAACCTCAAAACATGTATTTCCGTGGAAACTGGGAAAATTTTCACGATCACAATACTCTTCCTTCCTATATATTACATATATAGGTAAGTTAAAGTAAAAATGAAAAGCTATAATCTGTTATATTATTCCTACAATAACTGATAAATTAATCTATTATATATACATTGCCAGCAAAGCAAAAATAATTATTTTCTACTTACTTGTAAGAATCACCATCAACGAAGGGTCTGAGCAAAGAAACAATTTTAAATTGATAGTCTGTTAAAATAATATTACCACGACTATATAGTTCTAATATTATGTGAAATGCAACTTCTCCGCTCCCAAATTGTACATCAATTATTCTGTCACTACTAAGCTGCCTTATGTAAGTAATTCTTTTGTTGCTTATATGCTTACGCAACTAAAAACAAAACAGATAAAATATTTAAAAAATTAGGAAAACAAAAAAAAAATCTACAATAGCATAGTACTGAGCATTATTATGATATATGGGTCAGAAACTTGGATCATAAAAAAAAAATCTCAGGAAGAAACTTCTAGCCACCGAAATGGACTACTGGAGACGTGGGGCAGGAATATCCAAAATGGATAAAGTCAGAAATACGACCATCAGAGAAAATATGGAGGTTAAAAGAACCATTCTGGAAGAGATTGAGATAAAACGCCTGAAGTGGTATGGACATTCTTGAAAAGAATGCCTGAAGGAAGACTACCCAAAGAAGTCCACTTATGGAAAACTAGGGAAAGAAGAAGACAAGGAAGACCTGGGATAATGAAGTGGAAGAATCCATGATGGATCATGATTTAAGGGTAGAATGGACCTTTGATAGGATATTATGGAAAGAAAGCATCCGAGGTTTAGATTAAGGAAATGGATAAAGTTCTATTAGTGGAACTCCTATTATTAGGAGGTCCTATTAGTAGGACGACTAGGATAAGGTCCTATTAGTAGTTACTATTAGTGGAAACTCCTGATAAAAAAAAAAAAAGGAAAACAAATGCTTATTTAATAATTATATAAAGTATCTTAAATAGAAACTACTGACAGTCTGTACTGCTACAACCCATGAAGGGTTTTAGGTTCAGTACTTTATAAGGAAGTACTGTTTCTAAACCATCAGTAGTGCAAGGAGATGATTTGGCCAGGATCACACTCAACTGCTAGGTTTTTCCCCTAATAAAAGAACCCACTACATAGAGGCAGGGTGTGCTTCAGGAGAGTCCCCTGACCCTGATCCGGGTCCATCCACAACTGAAAGAACAAAATAAATAATTAAATGCCATAGCTGGACTCCAATCCAGGTCCAAGAGAATAGGAACACAGTGCCTAGCTCGCCGCTCAATAGAAACTTCTAATAACTGTTAGAAAAAGATCATGAGGTGAATTTCCTCTGAAGCACTCAAGGTTCTTATGAAGTGACCTAAAATTGATGTCAATAACTAGAAAAGTTCCATTTCTTCTGAAAAAGGGGCACCATTATAACACACAACTAAAGACTTTAAGAGGAATTATATGTGAAAAGATTTGGATGATATCACTGCTCCCAATAAATGAATTTCATAAGCAGTACATCAAAGTCACAATAATGAAAAAACAGAAGGCTGTGGATAATTAGCAAAGGTTTTGAGGTTGAATCAAACAGCAGAAGAAAAAAAATTAATAAGACAATGATAAGAAAATATACAAGAAACAAAAAACAATAATGGTTCAATTAGATGACATGTTGATGACATTTATAAGCAATAATTATAGAATTTTATTTAAATTATTAGCCTTAATCTACAATTAACTTAAAATATATCCGAGACCTTCAAATCAGAAAAATATAAAAATCAAGAATCCAAATTAAATGAATTTAACTTTTTTAACAAATAACATTGGAATCCAGAGACCTGAGAATAAGTTTCCATCCAGATAACCACACTTAAGCAATTAGATTCATAGAACATCAATTAGTACAACTGGAATCACATTTTATCATACTTAATAATAATAATAATAATAATATTTTATTTATTCTGGGACAAATCCCTTTAGAATAATTAACAAGGACATAAATGTGGGCTTTTGAGCCTCAGATATATATGTATGAATGTATATAAATAAAGATATATATATATATATATATATATATATATATATATATATATATATATATATATATATATATATAGAAATGTATTTACCAAGTTAACTAATAGATATGGAGAAAAAAAAGAGAGAAAAAAAAGTTATCTTCTAGATTAAATCAATGGAAGAAAAAAATAAATGAAAGAACAATGAAATGAAAATAATTGGAAATAAACTAATAATATACATACATATTTATAGAAGTTTCTATTTAAAATTTTAGAGGGACTGGATGGAAAGAAAGTGATTGAATAGGCGGGATTTAAAAGTAGGGAGAGTATTGGAGCGACGAACGTCGGGAGGGATGGGGTTCCATAGGGATGAGGATCGAATTATAAAATATTTATTGAAAGCAGCGGTTCGGTGGGCCATTAGATATAAATCTGAAGACCGGGAAGGGGTATTGCGGGAGTGGACAGAGGATTTAAATTGAAGGAGCTTGGAGATGTATGAAGGATGGTGGGAGTGAATGACTTGGAAGAGGAAGGATGCCAGGAAATACTTATGGCGATAGGTAGGATAAAGCCATTTCAATTCTTCATAGAAACAGGAAACAGGGGCTTCCCTTGGGATCCCGATGATGAATCGTACAAAGAAATTTACCAAACGTTTTAGTTTCGCCTCGAGATCTCCAGAAACGCCTCCATATACCATGCAGCAATAATCGAAGTGGGGAAATATTAAGGAGGTGTCCAGGAGTCTACAGATTTCAAAAGGAAAAAGGTGTAGGAAAATATTTAAGTGTTTTAGGGTGGAAAAGGTACGTCCGGAGATATTGGATACATGGTTTTTCCAGGAAAGGGTTTGATCAAAGATTATTCCAAGGTTTTTGATGGAGGGATAAAATTTAATGGGATTATCATGTAGGAACAGGGTTGGAATGTTAGGAACAGTTTTGAGGAGCTGATTGGAGCCTATTAGGATTGCCTTGGTCTATTCCGTATTTAACTTCAGCTTGTTAGCTCCTGCCCAGTCATATATTCTATTTAAATCTTCTTGAAGCTTTTTTGTGGCGGCTAATAGGTCAGAGGAGGGGCTAATAGAAACAATTCTGAGAGCATAATTACATTAAAATCGCCGAAGATGATGACATTGGACTAGGTGGAAACCAGATTGACAAGGGAGGATTCAAAAAGATGGTCGAATAGTACATAAGGAGGGCGGTAGACTACAACATATAATAAAGGAGAGGAAACAGAGCAAATTTCAACAATATTCAATGTGAGAGAAGTCATAAGAAGGGGACTGTAAAAGGATTTTGGCCTTAAGACTATCATGTACATATAGTCCGACATTACCTCCCGTGAGATCTGACCTATCATGACGTAGGAAAGAGTAATTGGGTAGGGAAATTTGGAAGGGAGGGATGAAAAATTTTAGCCAGGTTTCAGATACTGCTATTACGTGATAAAAATTATTTACGAAATATTTCTGGAATTCATTAAAGTGGGCATTCAGGGATTGTGCATTGACGTGACAGGAGTTTAGGATATTAGTCATAACTGAGATGTTGGGAAGGAGAGTTGCGGGGAAGAGGATCGAGGAAGGAGAGTAGAATATAACAGTTTTTAAACAAAATATTTTTTTTGCAACAGAAAAGAAAATATAAACATAAAATAAACTTTGAAAAGAAAGAGTTAAAATCATATAGACTCGAATAAAAATAAATATAAAGAATTAATTTATGATGTAAAAAAATATAAAGATGCCTTTGATTACAATACATTATAAAAAAAAATATTTAGTCAAATGAAATTCCATCTCTTTAGAATGAAAATGAAGAAGGTAACTCACAAAAATTAAAATTAAAATATTTTTGATGGGCAAGAATAAAATTGATACAAATTTTGGGAGACTTATATACGAAATTCAAATAAAAACGTTCAAGTCACTAGGTTTCCCTATAACTACCACCGGATATCCGTCTGACTCTGCATCGAATTTGACCACCACTGAATCACACATTTTATCTTTGCCGTCATCTTTTTTGTCTGGCTAACCAGTAAAGATGTTTATTGGCGAAGGTCATTGCTTCGCTAATGTAAACTCGGTGCGAATCGTTGTCCCCTCCAGCCTAGATGGCGAGTAAAGAAGTCTCTTTTCGTTCTTCTCTGTTGTAGCATTTCATCTCTTGTTGTTTGCCTAACGAAGCAAGCTATAATAAGGCCTGGAGTTCCTGCCAACTTTGGTTTGAGTCTCACTATGTGATCCAGATCGTCTGGCTCAACTTGATGCCTAGACCTGCTCTGACGCTAAGGATGGTCCCAGTTACAGTCTCACCCGGCTTTTCTGGAATTCCTCGAATTTCAATTGTATTTTTTAACTGATATTGCTCAGTATAATTTAACCGAATTTCCAGCACCGATGTTTTTATCTTTAAGGTGGTTTAAGACATGGTTTTTCTGCTCTTCCAGCAGGGTTCATATTTTTAACAGCCTTTCCATATTTTCAAAACACAGTTCCGACTGTTTGTTGTGGGTGTCATTTATTTCCTTTAACTCGTCGATGCCCTGAAGCCTGGTCTTCATCTCCCTAATCTCCTCGGTCAGGGCCTTCCATAGGTCAATCATTGTAGGCTCAGGGATGCAATTGGGGCATATTCAATTTTTTAATTTCTTTTAGGCCTTCCGAGTTACTATCAATTTTGATGCATTTAGCATGAAATATATTTGTACATACTGTACAGGCTAATTTGTTCTTCACTTCTCGGGCCACCGATTTACTGAACGTTTTACAATTAAAAAGACCATTTTAACGAAATTACTACTTCTTTAAAATATCGCTATTTAAATAAGGAGAGTGAAATGAAAACAATGAGAACACACTTGTTTATTTGGGTGGCGGCTGCCGGGATTAAGGTAAAGCTTGATAAGCTGTCCTCACTACTCTCACTCAGCTGCTTTTATATCAGGCACTTTATTACAATTTTTGTTAATATTAATAAAGATAAAACAGTATTGTTAACTCTACGGAATTTTCTGGATGCTGTATCAAATATATGTGAAGACTTTTAACCGGAATGTCTATGGATAACTATTAGATAAATATATATATATATATATATATATATATATATATATATATATATATATATAGAGAGAGAGAGAGAGAGAGAGAGAGAGAGAGAAATGCACGATTGAGGTCTTGATTGAACGAGAGATTCTCTAAGACTTATATTTATAATAGAACAATATAAAACTTTAAATTCTTTAGTTAAATATGAATATTCATTATTAGCGTCAATATTTAAGTTTTATATTTTTAACTGACCAGGAAATGATAAGAGAAAAAAAAAAGATTTGAAAGAACTAAAATATTTAAGAGAAATGAAAACCTAGTGTTTCAATGAAAAATGAGTGGTGGAAAGATGGTCCTCTATTGAGCCAAAATTGATTTTTTTTTTTAAAAACTGGAAAATACACGCCCATAAGAGCAAAGATAAATAAAATTATAAAAAAGAAAGACTATAAGCTGCTGGGGACAACTCACAACAGTAAATATATATATATATATATATATATATATATATATATATATATATAATCTCTAGATAACTTGAAATGAGTTGAAGAATTGAAAATAAATACAGAAGTCTATAAACGCCCAAAATGGAGCTAGTTGAATAATATTTTAAGTAGTTTATTGTCATAAATTTTAAAATAATTGTATTTCAGATACTATAGAGCACTATTATTATTAAATATATAGAGCACTATTATCCCTCAAATTTATCCTGCTTTAAAAAATATCTTTTGTATGGTATGAGATTTTAAGATATCGAATAATTAATGAAAAATTAATCGTGTAGGTTTTTCTTAAATAACATTAATATTAAATCTTTTTCACCATCTAGATGATCTGAATGTCCACCGAAATAGAGAGAGAGAGGGGATATAAAAATACTAGCCATTAGAAATTAATGTTTTGGAAAATTTTCCAGCTCTTATCGCAACATCCCTGCACAATTTTCCCTCCTTTCCTTCCATCCTACCAGTACCATTACACACTCAAGGGGGACGGATCAACACCCTCGTCACTTCCAGAAGTCCTAATTATGTTATTTCTACAAGTAACTGCATTTTAAAAATACAGTAATGGTCAAAAATACAAATCAAAAATAAAAAACAGTACAGAGTAAAATCACAATTTTTGTGTTGAAAGTTAGCAATCAATACTAACTAGCAAAGCAATATGGATGGATGGCAACCATTATTTTCCCAATTAGCGATAATAGACTGTAATGACCACAAATACATGCAAGCTTGCAAATGACCATCATGTGCTTGTTGACCCTGCCCATTGACAAACACATAGAAAAACAATCAGGTTTTCCTTTAACTTTATATCTAACACCATCATGTTTATTCATAGCACTAAAGAAAAATAGTGCTGTTTCTAAACAAATCATTATGCAAGGAGGCGATTTGGCTAGGTGTTTTTCCAATTAAGGTCACTTCCAAAAAATATATTGAATATGAATTTCGTTTGATACTAGACTAATCCACTACCACCACTTCCTTTATATATACATATACATATTTGTGTGTGGGGGTGTGTGTGTGTGCGTGCGCATGCATGCATGTGTGTCTCGGATGTTTAGGCATGCTTTTTCACCTTATTCAGGGATATATATAAATATAAATATAAATATATTGTAATGTCAACATTACATGGCATTTGGATAGTGGGGCAAAGGTGGTGATGGCGCGAACTACGGGAAGGAAGTGGGGGAAGCAAGCCTCATGTAACTCAGACTGCGACGGGCCACCAAGAGGGAAGGTGCTAGCGGCCAAGAGAGAAGATTATGAGCCGCCAAGAGAAAATGTGACAAGCTGTCAAGAGAGAAGGTACTAGCCAGCAAGTTGAGAAAATAGAAAGAGCCACAAAGTTTAGACTGGGACAATCAAGGTTTTTGAATGTATAATTTCTTAATGTATGTATCTCGTTTCTTTATATGTATTTAGTAATTAGTAAATTATAGTTATTAAATGTTGAATGAGTGTTCAGTTGTCAGAACCCAACCTGAGAATTGATGTTATGTGTTAAAATAAATAATATATTGAAAAAGTAAACTCGTTTGTTTGATTTATGTTGACAAAGGGAACGTTACAACATGGCCCCCTAGCGTGGCTTTTGGGAACGTTACAAAATGGCGCCCAACAAGCGTGGCTTTTAAAAACGTACGAAGTCACGACAACTGAACACGCAATCTTTGTTAATTTTAATTTTATTTTTTTTGTTAATAATTTTTTAGTAATATGGAGAATAAGCAGAGAGAGAGATAATAGAAGTTAGAGATCTTAATAATATAATTCTTAGAAAATCTAATGGGAATGTTGTTAGTGTAGAAAATAAGGAAGAGTCAGTTGTACAAAGCCTACTTGATGAAAATAGACAGTGTAAAAACGGAAGTGAAAGTCTGTTGGGATTAAATGAAATAAATGAGTTTAGTGAAAATAATATGGAGCGTGAAAAAATAAACATAAGTAGTAGCAACAATTTGAGTTGTGCTGATGTGTGTGGTATGTTACAACAAATAATTACTATTCTTCATAGGATTGGAAACAAGCAAACCCAAATGATTGCAAATATAACTGAAGTCCAAGAAACTACACTGGCTGAAAGAACTTCTAATAATGAACAGGAACCTAATGAAGTTATTGAAGTGAATGAACCTATATCAGCCGTACCCTCCTTAGGCGAGAATAGAAAAATTGAAGATGAAGAAACTACCTCCGAGGAACAAGAAAGCGAAACCTCTACATTAGATAATGAAAATCTTGAATCTAAAAATCTCAGAGAAGATATAAAAGAAATCAGTCAAAAAGAGGAAGGAATTATAGAAGCCCAGGAGGAAACCTTGAAAGGTTTTGTATTAGGTTCCCTAAAGATCAGAGAATTCTTTTTCCAGGTCGATAAGGAGAAATTAAAGAAGAGTATGTACGCCCCACAGCTTCAGTCGAACCCTCCATAACAGAAAAGACTTCTCCGAATGTAGAAGATGCACCAGCCAAAATAGAAGGGTTGAACAATAAAAGATCAGTACCGAGGATTATAGTTATTTAATGTTGAATGAGTGTTCAGTTGTCAGAACCCAACCTGAGAATTGATGTTATGTGTTAAAATAAATAATACATTGAAAAAGTAAACTCTTTGTTTGATTTATGTTGACAAAGGGAACGTTACAACATGGCCCACTAGCGTGGCTTTTGGGAACGCTACAACATATATATATATATATATATATATACACACACACACCTATACCACTACAACCCATGAAGGGTCTTGGGTTCAGTACTATTTAGAGAAAGCACTGTTTCTAGGTCAACGGTTGTGTAAGGAGGTATTCCCTTTTGATCCTCAGTGTCCAGTGCTCCGTCTGTTCAATTACTCCTACACTTACTTTGCCTTCTATCATAAACTCATTACACCGATACTTCTGTCCGGATGGTCCAACGTCTGCTCTTACTTTTTATCCTTGTTCCCACTTTGCCTAACTAGCCACACCCCATTATGCCCCCATAATCCCTTGGCATATTCCCCACTACATGAACCCGCAATCTCCCACTCCAGGTCCACCATCTATCCAAATCTAACTCCGCTTCCCCTTTTACACTGCAGGGCCCACCCAAGGTGATTAATATGCATTTATAAATTTCTGGTACCCTCTCTCCTTTACACAATTTTTGTGCATTCCGACACATTATCGTATTTGAACTCTCTGTATCCACCAGACATTTCATTCCCCCCTCCTCCTCCCCGACACTTATAATTGGTAAACCCATGCACTCACCTTTTATATTATTTATCACCAAGTGGTTTCCACTCCTCTCCCACTCTCCTCATTCTTCCGTTCTACCTCTCCTCTCTGCGGCCATTCCTCTTTCTCTGCTCCTTCCGCTGTCTCTACCACTCCAAACTGCTCCTCTGGTTCTATCTTCTCGCACTACAGTTCCATCTTCTTCCATTCCTGACGTCGCTAATGATTCTTCTGACTCCGATGATATTTATCCTCGCCTACTTATGTGTGGACATTGTCTTGTGATGTGTCCCTCGTTTCCACATTCGAAACACCTGGTTCTCAGACAACTTGCTACCCAGTGACCTTTCTGCTTCCATGACATTTCCTGTCATCTCTAGCCCAATTCCTCCTCTCTTTGCCTGGCTCTTTTTCTCTCATTGCCGTCTTTTCTCTTGCCCCAAATTCTCCTCCTACTTTTCCTCCACATCTCTCTCTGGTCTAGGTCGGACCCTAACGGTTTCTGTTCTTTTGTATGCAACCCTATTCCACCCATTATCGTTTTCCTCTTCACCCCGAGCTGCCAAAGCTTCGGATGTCAGCTGTGAAAACGCTGGTGGTGGAACTAATGGAGCGGCAGGTGGTGCAGCCTGCGGTATAACCAACCATAACTTAAACATATATATATATATATATATATATATATATATATATATTCCTGAGTAAGGTGGAAAAACATTCATACTCATCCAAGACACACATGCATGCACGCACGCTAACACACACACACACACATGGATATGTCATTGAAATTTATATTTTATTTTAATATCTGTTTGATTATCTGATTATATTGTTTTGAAATGTTAGCTGAATTGAGTTTTGAATTCATAATGTTCTCTTGGTTACGTTATGTAATCTGTACTCTTTTTAAACATTTTCTTAGATGAATATGGTACAGAGTACCGAAAGCTCCAAAAGAAGAAATAAATAAGACTGTAAACAGAAGGGTGCTGTTTTTTCCTTCTTCAAGTATAATTACACAACCTACCTATTAAACGTAATCTTATTTTGTTTAAAAAGGAAAAGGTGGTAGTGGATTAGTCTAGTATCAAACGAAATTCATATTCAATATATTTTTTGGAAGTGACCTTAATTGGAAAAACACCTAGCCAAATCGCCTCCTTGCATAATGATTTCTTTAGTGCTATGAATAAACATGATGGTGTTAGATATAAAGTTATAGGAAAACTGATTGTTTTTCTATGTGTTTGTCAATGGGCAGGGTCAACAAGCACATGATGGTCATTTGCAAGCTTGCAGGTATTTGTGGTCATTACAGTATATTATCGCTAATTGGGAAAATAATTCTTGCCATACATCCACATGGCTTTGCTAGTTAGTATTGCTTGAGAACTTTCAACAGAAAAATTGTGTTTTTAATCTGTACTGTTTTGTGTTTTTTCTTTGTTTTTTTGACCATTACTGTATTTTTAAAAATGCAGTCACTTGTATAAATAACATAATTAGGACTTCTGGAAGTGATAAGGGACGGAAATGGGAAAGATTGAATTTGAATTGGAAAAGGTTTGATTTGAAATGGAAATGGTTGAATTTGAATTGGAAAAAGTTTAATTTGACTTGGAAAAGGTTAAATTTGACTTGGAAAAAACTGAATATGACATGGAAATATTATACCAAAAAAATCTAAAAAGTAAAAACAAATGGATATGCAACTACGTAATCACTTTTTTTTTTTTTTTGTATTTTTCTAAAGAAACGCCTTCAATAATAAAGCAAGTGGCCTTTATTTAAAAAAAAAATTGAAAACCTACACAAATTCTAAAGTTGAATTTGAAAAGGTTGAATTTGACTTAGATAAGGTTGAATTTGGATTGGAAAAGATTTACTTGGAAAAGCTATATATATATATATATATATATATATATATATATATATATATATATATATATATATATATATATATATATTATATATATATATATATATATATATATATATATATATATTTTTTTTTTTTTTTAATTTACAAAAAAAGTTGTTTTTTTTCAGTTTAATAGTGGAGGGGGTTATGGTGGCTTTGGGTGGGGGATTTGATGATAACACACTTACAAAACCCAGATTACGGCCATAAATGAGAACGTGAAGTACAATAGTGGTCCTCTCTCCTTCTAAGTTATATTACAAATAAATTCTTACTTCTGGTTAATTACAATAGACTGAATTATAACAGCAAATTCCTACTACACCATGTTTTAATTTTTTATTTACTTTTGATTTTTTAACTAGCAGATGAAAAAGCCTAAACAAAATTTTTTAAAATTTAAAACACCCCTTGCGCGGGCTCATTACCGGGTATGAGGAGCGTCCCACAGGTGACAGATGTGGAGATGGTCGGTGGAAATTCCTTAGAAGTCCAATGGACTCGCTGACCAACAATCAGAGGGGCCCTCCAGACTTGCTGGAGGGAGGGGACCTCCAGACTTGCTGAAGGTAGGGGCCCAACAGACTTGCTGGAGGGTGTGACGTAGAATTGAACGTCCTACTCACAAATCTTTAGTTCACCATACACCACAAATAGTCATGGACCTCCCTAAGGTAAAATGGGGATTCATCTCTCTTTAGGGGATTCATGGCGCAAGTTGAAAAATAGGGGTTTAAATATTGGTACGTGGAACGTAAGGAGTTTAAACACAGCAGGGGGGCTAAAATCTGTCGCGAATGAGGTAAATGGGTACAATTTGGATGTTGTGGCTCTGCAAGAGGCTCGCTGGCAACTAATCAAATATTTTCTTTACGGCAAATATTAGAGAAAAAATTGGAGTACAACGGTATTGTTCACCAGCTGTATATCAATTTTAAAAAGGCTTACGATTCCATTGACCGTCAGAAACTGTATAATATTCTAATCGAGCAGGGGATTCCAAAGAAACTAGTAAATCTTGTCAGGATGTGCTTGACGGAAACACTCAATAAAGTTAGAATCAGTAATAATCTGTCCGAAAAATTTGAGGTTCGTTCGGGTTTAAAACAGGGAGATCTGTCCTGTTCAATTTGGCATTATAACATGCCATTAGGGAGGTAATGCGTACCGAGAAAGGGTTGGATATGGGTGGGACAACATCCGTGCTGGGCTATGCTGATAATCTGGTCCTGTTAACCGAAGACGTGGAAACTATAAAACTAAATACGACAACATTAATGAAAGCCGGTAAAGAACTAGGACTCGAAATGAACATGGATAAAACAAAATATATGGTTAGCTGCAAAAATGGTGATACTACTGGTGATATCGATATAGACGGTAATATGTTTGAACAGGTAGAGAAATTTAGGTATCTAGGTTCTACGATAACTAGAAACAACGAAATTGAAGAAGAGATTGAGGTTAGACTGAAGGCGGGAAATGCTTGTTATTTTTCTGTGACAAAACTACTTAGCTCGCGCCTCTTGTCCCGGAACTTAAAAATTAGAATCTATAAAACAATTATCTTGCCTACAGTTCTTTATGGATGCGAAACTTGGCCGCTTACATTAAGGGATGAGCAGCGTCTTAAGGTTTTTGAAAATAAAGTATTGCGTAGAATATTCGAACCGTAGAAGGATGAGTTAACCGGAGAGTTCAGATGGTTACACAACACCGAATTGCATGAACTGTATCCGGGTAATATAATTGAGGTAATTTCATCGCGGCGAATCAAATGGGCTTGTAAAATTGTTGGGCTTAGTAACGAGAGAATTCCTAAAAGGTTAATATTTGCTGTGCCGAATGGTAAGCGTCCGAGGGGTAGACCGAAGCGAAGGTGGGAAGATTGCATTAAAGCCGATCTGAAGGGACTGGGTTTGGACGGCGAACGGTGGAGGGAGGTGTGTGATAAGCGATTGGTGGTGTCGGCATCGAACCTTCGGGTTCGCTAAGCCTTTTATTATTATTAAGACACCAATCTGCAATGGTTTAAAAAATTTATGTAAAGAACGAAATCCAAAAATGGATGGAACGAGCATTGGAGAGGTATGTAGAAAAAAGGGAAGGTCCTGGGTAACAATTAGCAATTTTAATGTATAGATTATATGTACTCTTTTTAAACAATTTTTTAGATGAATATGGTCGAAATACGATAATATAATTCATATTCCATAATTTAGACAGTAAAAAAATTCTAACATAAAAACATGAAACTAACACAAAAATTACCGTACAATTAAATATTATCATGCAAGTATATTAATATATTTATTATAAATAAAATATATATTAAATGGACATTCTTTATCAATTCCCACACCTTCCCATAGGTCTGAAATAAGGTTCAAAATATCAAAAAAAATCATCCAATGTTTCAACTTAAGGCTCAGGATATCTATTTTTCATAATGAATTTTTTTGTTTTTCAATCTAAAAATGCACATTAAGGCACAAAAATTCTTGAAGAAATGGAACCACTAATGTTCCTGCAGGTGAGTATCCAGGTCATTGATGAAGAATTCAGAATAAGACTGAAAATATAAAATAAAGGATTAAAAATAGCAATGAAAATTAAATTTGATTGTTTGAATGTGCTTCGATACTGTAGCAGGCACCAAATAGGGTCTTACCTTAATTTTGAATATAGGATAGAAGTGTCAGAGTGACTAATAATGACCAATTTGATTTTAGGTAAATAACGTAAAAACTTAATGAGTTCATTAACATTATTACATGATATATTATAATTATGAATTATAACTTAGTTATATAATTAAGTTTATATATAAAAAAAATAACTCATTACCTTCATAGTGAAACCTGAAGGAGCTGCATTTTTTGGCCAATCACATTTAGTCAAATGAATACGTGTACCAGATTCAATCAAGAGAACAACCTTTTCTGAATTTGTTTTATTTAATTTGAATAAATATGTCTTATTATCTATATCATATATTTGATTTACACGAGAACCTTGAACACTGAAAATCAAAACAATAAATCGTTAAAGTATGATTTAAAAAATAAAATTATATTTTCTTTTTTGTGGGAAGTTAGCATTCAATTTAAAAGATATTACAGCCAACTTGGCTTCCTTTTACCATGTACCAATTATCATAATTTAATATCTCAGCTATTGTACATAGGTGTGAATGTGATTTATTTACTTTAATTTCATCTAGCTTTTATCTATTATTTCATTTTTTTTTTTGTACACAGGCATACCAATTTACTTATTTTATTTTTTTATATTTCTTTTTCTTTATTATTGATATTAATTGTATGTACATATTGTGTGAATGAATCATGTAGCCTTAATATTAATGCCCTTCAATGTGGCAGGATGTATTAATATTCAATAAAGAAAGTTAAAAAAAAAAAAAAAAATCTCAGGATCCCAACAACATCTTTAAAATTTTTAGTGATAATACTTTATCAACTATATATAATATGTATGGAACCCAGTAAACAACAGAAAAGAAGTGACCTCAAGATCAACAAAAAAGTTAATATGAACCAGGATCTGATTCCTGGCAGAAAAGCAGGAAATTTCGACTTCGTTTTTTTATGTGTCAAGTTTTTTGTTAAATAGTAAGCATTAACTAAAAAATATTTTAATTAGGAATTACCAATTGTAGAACAGTAAACTAGAAAAAAAGTCTTTAAAAAAAGAAGAATTTATAGCTTTTAAAAGCACTTTAAGGGGGCTAACAAAAATAATTACAAAGCTTTTATTTAATTTTTTTCCATATGATTTAAGGTAAATTTTAATAAATTGATCACAAAACACACTTTTTTATTTATAAAAGTATTAATTTCAGAAGAAGTTGGCCAGGAGTGCAGTCAATCAAAATACTATACTACATAGTAGTATTTTTTATTTAATTTTCCGTTTCAACCTAGGTTATAACGACCAACAGGTCTTCTTCACAGCTAAAAAAAGATACAAAAGATAAATATTAATTGGTACAAGGTAAAATAAATAATAAAATAAAATATCTGTTGATATTAAAATATTACAGCTTACTAGAGAAAGTAATTGTGGAACTCATAAGATAACATAAGTGATGAAGTAAAATTAAAGCATAGTTAGAAATGCAATGAAATATATATATATATATATTTGTATGTATAGCATTTCCAAGTCAATTTCAACCTTTTCCAAATCAAATTCAACCTTTTCCAAGTCAAATTAAACCTTTTCCATTTCAAATTCAACCTTTTCCAAGTCAAATTCAACCTTTTCCATTTCAAATTCAACTTTCGAATTTTTGTCAATTTTCGATTTTTTTCGAAATGAAGGCCACTTACTATATTATCGAAGGCATAGCTTTTGAAAAATACAAAAAAAAAATTTGATAACGCGGTTGCATATCCATTTATTTTAACATTTTAGATTTTTTCAGTGTGATATTTCTATGTCATTTCCAAGTCAAATTCAACCTTTTCCAAGTCAAATTCAACCTTTTCCAGATCAAATTAAACTTTTTCCAAGTCAAATCAACCATTTCCATTTCAAATTAAACCTTTTCCAATTCAAATTCAACCGTTTTCATTTCAAATTAATGTTTTAATTTTTTGTAAATTTATATATTTTTTTAAAATAATGGCCATCCCCTCCCCCCTCCAATATGAAAGTCTATTATTATGATCTCCTAAGTAGAATTTTCACTTACGGATATCGATTTATTGTACCTATTCGGATTTATTAGGGACTAGTATTATGCTGTCCTGTACCTAGATTTGAAAATAACCTCCATTTTAAGATTAAGTGACTGCGTTTCGAATCATTTAAGTTTTTTTGACTTATTCGATATAAGGGTGTATTTTTATGTTTCCCGATCAGTAAATTTTGAAAATGACATCTATTTTATGTTTACGCCACTGTGTTTTGACTTATTTAAGTTTTTAGAATTTATCCAATATAAAGGTCTACTTTTATGTTTCTGGAGCCGTAGATTTTGAAAACGACCTCCATTTTAAAATTAGGCCACCGCGTTTCGACTTATTTGAGTTTTTCGGATTTTTTTCATACGAGGATGTATTCTTATGTTTCCGGAGCCGTAGATTTTGAAAACGACCTCCATTTTAAGATTAGGCCACCGCGTTTTGATTTCTTTGAGTTTTTCGGATTTTTTTTATATGAGGATGTATTCTTATGTTTCCGGAGCCTTAGATTTTGAAAACGACCTCCATTTTAAGATTAGGCCACCGCGTTTCGACTTATTTGAGTTTTTCGGATTTTTCTCATATGAGGGTGTATTCTTATGATTCCGGAGCCGTAGATTTTGAAAACGACCTCCATTTTAAGATTAGGCCACCGCATTTCGATTTCTTTAAGTGTTTCGATTTTTTATCATAAAAGAGTGTATTCTTATGTTTCCGGAGGTGTAGATTTTGAAAATGACCTCCATTTTAAGATTACGCCACTGCGTTTCGGCTTATTCAAGTTTTTCGAATTTATCCAATTTAAAGGTCTACTTACTTTTATGATGCCGGAGCCTTAGTTTTTAAAACAAAATACGAAGGATTAATTTATTTTTCAATAAATACAAAAAAATATATAATCAAAATAAATAAAATATGTATTGTTTCATTTTTAATTTAATTTTAGTTATCTTTTTTATTGTTGTGGTCTCCTGTCACAAAATCATAAGATTTCGTACAATTAGCTGAAAAATCTGAATACGGAAGGTTAAATTTATTACCAGCTGCTTTTCGGCTTTTTAGTTTGTATTCTGTGGTTAATTTAACTTTAGCTTCATAATATTTATTTATTTATTCATACTCGAAAACATATTGATGAAACTTTGTATTGAAAAAAATCCAAAATGAAGCCTAATTATTCGAGTTGCAGCGGCTTAATCATAAAATGGAGCTTAAATATTAGATAAATTTAAATATTAAAGATTAGAAAAATTTCAATACGTCTCGGATAACATATAAGTAGATCCTTATACCGAAAAAGTAAAAAAAAAAACTTTTATAATCCAAAACACAGTGGCATAAACTTGAAATTGGGTCATTTACAAAATGGGGGAAATCTACTGCTCCAGAAACATAAAATTAGATCTTTATACTTGTTAAATTCTAAAAACTTAAATAAGTTGAAACGCAGTGGCGTAATCATACAACAGAGGTCATTTTCAGAATCTACGGTTCCGAAAACAAAAAAGCAGACCTTTAAATTGGATAAATTCGAAAAACTTAAATAAGTCAAAATGAAGTGGCGTAATCATGAAATGGAGGTTATTTACAAAATCTGCGGCTCAAGAAACATAAAAGTAGACCCTTACATCGAATAAATCAAAAAAACTTAAATAAGACGAAACGTAGTGGCGTAATCTTAAAATGGAGATCATTTTCAATATCTACAGCTCCGGAAACATAAAAATACACCCTCATATGAAAAATATCCGAAAAACTCTAATAAGTCGAAACGCGGTAGCCTAATCTTAAAATGGAGGTCATTTTCAAAATCTACAGCTCCGGAAACATAAAAATACACCCTCATATGAAAAATATCCGAAAAACTCAAATAAGTCGAAACGCGGTGGCCTAATCTTAAAATGGAGGTCATTTTCAAAATCTACAGCTCCGGAAACATAAAAAAACACCCTCATATGAAAAATATCCGAAAAACTCAAATAAGTCGAAACGCGGGGGCCTAATCTTAAAATGGGGGTCGTTTTCAAAATCTACGGCTCCAGAAACATAAAAGTAGACCTTTATATTGGATAAGTTCTAAAAACTTAAATAAATCAAAACACAGTGGTGTAAACATAAAATGGATGTCATTTTCAAAATTTACTGATCGGGAAACATAAAAATACACCCTTATATCGAATAATTCAGAAAAAACTTAAATAATTCGAAACTCAGTCACATAATCTTAAAAAGGAGGTTATTTTCAAAAACTACTCGTACGATAACAGACCCACACATCGAAAAATTAAAGATAATTAAATAAATAAAAAAAGGTTGAATTTGAAATGGAAAAGGTTTAATTTGAAATGGAAAAGATTGAATTTGACTTGGAAAAAGTTTAATTTGATTTGGAAAAGGTTGAATTTGACTTGGAAAAGGTTGAAATTGACTTGGAAATGCTATATAATGTCATATTACATTTTTATTAATCAACCTTTATATATTATAACTTAAGATGTCTTTTATTTATTTATAGATATATTTAAGTATTTATGCTCACAAATACAGTGTCAAAAATAAAAAAGAAGAGAAGGCTATAGCCAGCCAAGCTGTTAGAAAGGGGCATACATTTGATTTTGATAACGTAAAACTCCTAGATACAAACTATGAAAGAATTTGATACTTGAGTAAAGAAATAAATAAATCAAAAATGAATTTCCAGAAATAATAGTCAAATGGTATGCGTATATATAATAATTGTTAGAAGGCTGAGAATTCTAGAAAAACCAATACCCAACATACAAAATTGTAGAAGTTAATGGAAAGTGACAAAAAACTTATAAATAGTCATTTGTGAAAACTAATATTATTTAATGGAAAACACATATTTCGTAGGAAACGAAATGAAATTTCCTAACTAAATGAAACTTTTAAAATTATGTTTAAGTTTGAAAAATAAATTTATATAATCTACCGAATCAAGCTAATGGCATTGTTAAAAAAACTATTTCATTGTACTTTTGTGAAAGAAGAAGTGAGTATAAAAATATTGCATAGATGAGTAAAACATATGTATAGTAACAATGAGTAAAACAATAATACATTTACTGTAATTTAACATCTCTAGATCTGATAATATATTTAAATAATTAGATATCTATCATCGGTTAATTTTAAAAAATCATCTTGTAACATTTTAGAAAATTAAATTAGTGAATAATTAAACATATTTTCCATTGTGAAATCACAACATTATCCACTTACAGTTAGTGTTACAACTTTTGACCTATAGATGGTAGGCAATGAAAATCTCATAACTTCATTTTATTACATTTTACATGGGGAAAATATATGTTTAATAATTAATAGTAGTAAATCCATAATCATTTGTTGATTAAATATACAGATGTAGTTTCAAATCTCTCGGAGTAAATATAGATCAAAAACTGGAGATATGTTGTTTACAAAAACAGATGAAGTTATGCCAAAGGTGGATTTCTAAGATCTAATCTAATTTTGATCTTTCAGACTCGTATCGATCAGAAAGAGGAACAATGTTAGATAATGCGTGTTAAGGGCGGAAGTACAAGCAAATCCGTGTCAGACAATCAAAGAATCGTCAAACAATCTTAACCAACCTTGGTCGAACATCCAAGAACATTTGCAGCAGATTGGGAAACCGCCACATGCAACTTATTCCTTCAATGGCACTATACAGAAGCGTTTTTTTTTTTTTTTTTTATTGCTTGCTCACAGGAGATGAAAAATGGATCCTCTATGATAAAACCCAAAAGGTAGTGGCTCTCTCCAAAAGAATTGAGGCAAAGTAGTGCTAAGCCAGTTTAACACTCCAAAAAGACCATTTTGTGTGTTTGGTGGAGTATTCATGGGATAATTTTGTGAACTATTACTACAATTCTTCATTACAATCACTTATTTCTCCTTTAGTTAATTATTAAATTCCTTTATATTTAACTACTTCCTATATCAGAATTAATTGTGAAATAATTAATTATTTCCAATAAAAAAAATTAAAGGTACTTTAGAGGAAGAAATATTGAAAATTAGCCATTTAAGCACTGTTAGAGATCATCAATAAGAATAAAACTTACATTATATTAAAAACTGCTTAATTTTACACTGATATAATGAATTTAACCAAAATTGTTAGAGCTATTTTCGAGAAAATCATAAAAATGTATAAAGTTGATTATACAAAGTGCCACTTCCGGTCAGCCAATTTTGATGAAAAAGTTTTTGTAACATCCCAGGTATATACAAACATTAAATATGCAATTTCACTATAAAAGAACTTTTGGTTTTTGAATTAAACTGTTAACACAAACAAACATTTTGTGGGACTTGGTTATTTGGATTCAGAAGACTTCAAAATATGTATTTCCGTTGAAAACTCAGATTTGAAAATTTTCATGATCACAATACTTTCCCTTTCAATATAGGTAAGTGAAAGTAAAAAAAACAACATTACTTTCCGGTTTCTCTAATATTTAATTTTCAATTTTAATTACACAAAATAAATTACTGTATTGAGTAAATTGAAATATTGTAGCAAGGATGATCATTTACACAAGAATTCCCCCGGTGAAAATTAAGGTTAGAAATTTTTTAAGGTCGATTATGCTAAATTTGTAATATAATTACCTCTGCCCATAAACTTTAAAAAAATAAGCAGGACTTCAGGGTCTTATCACAGGAAAGTGAAGAAGAGTATATTTTGTTAAATAAACAAATAAAGGGCTGATAAATGTTTAGTTCAAAAAAACATGTCTTGTTTTTTTCTCTAATAATATTTTCAAGTACTTTTCAGCAAAGAAAAATTATGAACTGAATTTATGTAATACCTTAAAAATTTTTAATATGAAATGTATCAAAGGGTCTCTTTAATTATAAATTTTTCAGAAATAATTTTAAGTGAATAAAATAATTTATTCCCAATTAATTATTTTAAAAGTATATCCACTATCTTCTAATCTAAAAATACTTGAATGTTATTTGCAAATAATTAATTTTAAAACTTCCTTATGAATGTTATGGAAAACTGAGATAATCGGGTAAATCGTTTTTATTTTCAGCTCTATTTATTATTATTTCAGTTAATTGTATACTTTTTATAGTTAATAAATAATTTTTAGGTGTACAAGAATGTTTATATAATTGTAAAGCTGTATTGATAATCTAAACTAAATCCATCTCCTCAACAATCAAAAATAATATATATGATAAATGCAACAATTTACAAAAACATTATTTATCTATTTAAGACAGTTGTTAATGTCATATCAATTTTTAAAAATATGGCCAATCCATGGCTGATGAAAAATTACTTGACATCAGCCGGATTGGAACTCAGGATCTTGAGCTTAGCAGTTCAATAACCAACTCGCTGGACTACCCCGCTCCCATTAAATGAAAAAGTTTTTATGAAATAATTATAAATAAAAAAATCTGGTGCGCGCAACATACAACTTTCACTTACCTTTCTACTTTGAATAGAAATTATTATTTATATTTCACAAATTATTATTTATAATTTTTCGTTACTCTCCATTACTTTCTATATTAGATATTGTTTTTTTCTAAAATTCTCTCCTTTTCAATGATATATTATATGTATAACTTCTGACTAGTATTTCAGAAAATTCATTTTTGACCTCAATAAACATTTTCCCTTTTTTCTCCATTTTTTAATTATCAAATTCTTTTAAAAGTTATATTTAGCATTTTTTTTTTTAACTCTTAATAATAAGAGATGGTCAATTATTTAAAATAAACCAAATTACAGGTACTTTAGAGGAAGACATGTGGAACATTTAAGCATTTAAGCACTGTAAAGTGACATCAATGAGGATAAGACCTAAATAATATTTAAAACCACTTAATTATACAATGATACACCAAGTTTAATCAAAATTGGCGGATTTTCGAGAAAATTGTAAAAATGTGTATAATCATTGATATAAAATGCCACTTCCGGTTAGTCAACTGGCTATTTTTCTTTGTAGAGCATCTATTTTTACTCAGAAGTTGTCAGCCTAGTATTACTAGGAATGCTGGAGTCTCGTGGCTAAGAGAGGATTTTATGAAATAATTGTACACAGATCAGAGCCTGTAGGCTCATTAGGCATCAGCAAGTGAGGGGTTCATCCTCAAATCTCATATCCTGATAAAACACCAAGCCAACATGGCTTGCAAGCACATACCGTGGTATACTTAAATTAAAATTGAAAATATCTTTCAACCCTTCAACCCTTCTTTCCTCACTTTGTCTCATGGAGTAGCCCAGGGTTCAAGCATTTCTCCTATCCTTTTTAATTCTTACATCAATGACCTTCCTAGTTCAATCCACCATTGTTCATACCATCTATATGCTGATGACTCCCAAATTTATTTTTCCTTTCCGCCCACTGAGTTATTAGAAGCGTTCACGAATATTCAGAGAAACCTAGATAGGATAAGTGCCTGGGCAAGCTTGAATAAATTAAAGTTGAATGCAACGAAAACTCAGGCCATTCTTATAGGTTCCAACTCCCTCCTTAGATCTATTTCCACCCATCCTTCCTTGATTATTAATGACCAACTAATCTCCTTCACCTCCTCTGTAAAAAACTTAGGAATTACCATTGATCAAAACCTATCATGGAAACCCCATATTGCTCAAATCTCCAGAAGGTCTATTGGTACTCTTAAATTATTTCATCGTTCTCGTCAGCATCTCCCACAACCTATCCGCAGGCTCCTCGTTTCCTCATTGATTTTCCACTACTTTGACTATGGCTGTGTGGTATACGGTGGCCTCTCGTTGGAGCTTGAGGACAGACTGAAGAGAATCATGAACTGTTTTTTAAAATTCGTCTTCGGCACTTCGAGATGGTCTCATGTATCCCACCTATATGCCGAGTCAAAGTGGCTCTTCCCCTCTTCCCGCCACCTATAGTTCCTTGGAAATTTCTTATACCAAACGATCAACTCCCAGTACCCTTCCTATATCTGTTGTCTCCTCCAGCCTAAGCCCTTAGGCCACTCAATAAAAACGAGATCCCGTGTTTCTGACCTCTATATTCCATTCCACAGGACAAAAACCTATGAACGTTCCTTCTTAGCCCGCTCCGTCTCCTATTGGAATTCTTTGCCGCATAACATCCGCTATGCCTCTTCCCTGTCAACTTTCAAATACCTCCTTTTCCAATATCTCCTCACATCCCAAACAGAAGATTTACCACCATAATTTCATTTTATGAACTGAATTTGAGTGAAGTAAATAGTGGTGCCTACTGTTTAAGTTTTAACATAAAACAGCAATGATCTTTGTCACCTAATCTGACTATTATTTTTACTATTTATTTATTTTTCTCTTCTCCTCAGGTTATGCTTTTTTTTTTTTTTTCGGTATATATGTTCATATTTTATATCTTTGTCTTTATGTGTGCCAATATGAGAATGTACGTATAAATAGTTCCTTTTAGTTATTTTTCATTTTTTTTTTTTTTTTCCATTACACCACAAGTATCGTAAGACTTTATTTTATCTTAGTGTCTGCATATTATTATATAAACCACTGTAAATATTATTTCATTTTGTATTAAGTTAGTTTTCTATTAGATAGCCTATTGTTTATAAATTGTGTAGTTATGTATATATAAATATGTAATTTCTCTTCTTTTTTTTTTTTCCATCACAATTAAGTAATTTTGAGAAGATTTTATGTTCATTTGTATATATATTTTATTTTTTATGTCTTACTGGTTAAATACTTTTTAAATAATGTATATAATATTAAAATTTTTAGAAGTTAGTTTTTGGCCAGATTTGTACTTTACTTTGTATTAACTCATCATTGTTATTCTAAAGGGACTTAGTCCCAGAATAAAGTTTAATTTTCTATTCTATTCTAAAATAATTTCTCTCAGTTATATATTAAATAATGCAAAGAAAACATTTATATAAAAAGAAGAAGACAAATAATGAAACAATGTTAATCTAATTCATTTAAAAATAAATAAGTATTATAGATATCATTATGAAGTAATATAATTTCTCTCTATGTAACCAATAAAGTTTAGTGTGACGAACCTGCAACAGAGAATAAAGCCATTTTCTCCTGTCCAATACAGACCACCTTCTCCATGGCCAATCCGTATGTTAAGTCAAAAAGGTCTCCCATGCTTCCTCTTTTCAAATCTTTCTGGGTTTTCCTTAAAGTTTTCAATCTTCAATCCAAGTTTCAAAGGTCACCCAAGCCAATCGAGTATTATACATTTGAATGGTAGCCATACCTTAGTAATCCAAATCAAAACCCAATAAATCATTTTTTTATTTATTTATTTTATTTTATTTTTTGAATTCTCATCTCAATAATTGGTTCTCAAAAAATCTTAATAATTTCTTTGGTCTTTCAAATGGCAGTTGACAACCAAGATCTGAGAAATGTACAGTCTTGAACATTTCACTCAAATAGGGAAATAAACGTGTATATTTTCCTAGTATTTCATCTGTTTTGTTGATACTTTTGTCTACCTTCCCTTAATCATTTGATGTTATTACCACTTCCTGTTTATGTTATGCCCCATTTTTCTTCAATGTTTAACCCCTTACCTAAACTCAATTTGGTCTTGCAGTAGGTAAGATTGAGCGAGCCTTTCTCTCACCAATACACTCCTAACCTGACATCTTTCTTTCTTAATTAAGCATTTTGCTCACCTGGATACTTCCTGTGTTTCTTTTTTTAAATCATGAGCTAAGGCCAGATCTCAGATCTTTTGCGAAATCTGGATTCTTCAGTCCCTATAGAAAGAGTTAAAAGTTGCTGCTTACATTTCATCTAGATTTAATTAGTTTTTTTCTAAATTCTAAACCCAATTTTCTTATTTTTTAAATTCATACTCATGGATTTTAGAATCTTTTACCTTCCTGCACCAGAATGACAGTATTGATTTTCCAGATGAAATTTCTGCTCCTATCAACGATATTCACATCATTGAGTCTGCAAGATTTTGTCACAGATACATATGATGATGAATACAGTAAATATGATGATACTGAATTAGTCTCAGGACATAAAGGTGAATCATTTTATTTAGGTAGAGATCATGTGTTGAAACGGAACCCATTGTCTCTCTCATCAAAAAATATAGTAATTCGTCTTTAAGGCGTAAAACTCATTGCAAAGCATGCCAAATCTCTTTCATATAATTGGTTTCTCTTCTTTTTTTTTTTTTTTATAACAAAGTTGTAAAATGCACAAATATTTCTATCGACAAATTTGAAAGAACTTCTAGCTACCCTAGGCACTAGCGGATTCAGGAATTAATTTTGGGAGGGGCTTCAGCCCGAAAGATTTTTTTTCATATACATATAACGATAATTAATTAGAAAAAAGAAAGAAAGAAATTAGCACCTATATGAAATGGTGTTTAAGTGGTTCTTGAAGTTCTATTAAATGTAATTACACGAACAAGAATACTTTAAGAGATAGTTTTTAATATTCTTTCTGTAAAACATGGTTATATTTTACCATTTTGGGGAGGCTTCAGCTCGAAAGCCTCCTTCCCTCCCCCGTAGATTTGCCTGTGGTTCTTGGTTCGCTTTATATGACAGTGGTAAAGAAAGGAAACCAACTCAATTAGGAAGCGCAGTGAGTGAATGATGGCATGACTCCTGAATGTTTCTAGGATGTCATTATTTCAATTCAAATTCCTACTAGGAGCAATGAGGTTTGACGACATTCCTGACTGAAATGAGCGAAAGAAAATTTAATCCCCATAAGAGAAAAATTACTGACTTTGTGGAGCACTGTCAAAATAATTACCAAATTGGTGCATGCTGTACTAGAGACAAGATGTTAAAAAGCTTCTGAGAGAGCAACAAGTTCTGTGTCAACAACCTGAATAAACCTGCGAAATATGGAGTGAAGATGTATGCTCTCATGGATTCACAAATGTTTTATATGTCAAATTTAGAAATTTATTTGGATAAACAGCCTCAAGGACCTTTCGTTACAAATGAGTTCATCACAAACTGTTTTTATTAATTAACCACGATGAAAAAATTTAAAAAATTGTATTGAATGTAATTTTAAACATTTTTGTCATTATCACATCCAATTATACACAGAAATAATACAAATGGTCTACTGTGAACTAAATGCTCATGGAACACCTCTTTGGTGACAAAAAAGGAGCAAAATTCAGCAAGGTTAAAATTACCAGGTTTGGTCACTCAAAATGCGTGAGGGGAGGAAGCTTAATCCGAGGTAGTTACTAGATCAGTCAAGCCTTCACACAGTAGGGTGAATAAGTTTAAATTAAATAATAAGTAGACATTCATATTATTTCTTTGAATTTTATGGAAGATAATTATTATCTAGAGCTATAAGTGTTGTGTAGGATTATTTTATGACTTGCAAGCAACAAGTTTCTTGGCCCATCATGCCTCAATATGCTGTTATCAATTATTAGTGTTACACTGTATTATTATAAAATTAAATATTTTTAAAAATATTAATAAAAAAATATAATTTTAAAAAAACTTTAAACATTTGGAGTAAATTTTTTTGTATCAATGTGCTTTACTATATGAATTGAGGCAATAGAAATAAATTTATTAAAATAAATCAAATGTAATAAAAAAAAAGTTTTGTCTAACATATATAATGAACATGTTTAGTTGGATACTCAGAATGCTATTGTTAAATATATACAATAAAAAAAATCATATTAATAGACAAAATTTAATAATAATAAAAAAAAATTACGTGTCATAATGATCGGAAACTGGCAGAGTCATAGCTGCTTTGTAGACTATCGAGATTTGAAACCAATTAAAAATACTTTAACTTTACTTTTAGATTTTTTGATCTTTTGAATAGATTGATCCTAATGAAGAAATATAGTGATCTAATATCAGTAAAATATGGAGTAAAACGACTTCATATGAAGTTTTGAACATATTCCATACATGTTTTTTCTATAAAATTATTATATTATATAAATTCAATAGTCAGAAGAGGTCGAATGGAATTTATGGATAATTATAAACAAGAATAGTCACTGGTTAACACCATATAATCAAATTAACAAATAAACTTCAAAGTTTTCTTTAATCAGGAAAAAAGAGACAACCATAACTCTCGGATAATATCGGATTTTTTTTAATGTCCTATTATTTTATATTTTTTGGTTAATGGTTGACTGTCGTGAAGAATGAAGAGAAGGATGGTTAGGGTGATCAGTCAGAAATAAGAAGGCAAAAATAAATAATAATATTTATTTAACATTTGCCGACGTTTCGAGCTGAAGTTCAGGCCTTCATCAGGGCTAAGAAAAGAACCAGATAACAAGGTATGAGAAACATAAATAATGCAGGTAAAAAAAAATTAAAGCAAAATGAAGTGGGTAGAATAATGACAATAGTAAGAACTAAGAGATAAATAATAATAACTGTTACAAAGTGTGCAATGAAATAAAAATATAATCAAAAAAGGTGACATAACTATTAAAATGGTAATCTTAGAATAAAATGTAAAACAGAAAAAAGAAATATTTAGTTATATAAAAAATGAAAATAAATAGTAAAATTAAAATATTGCAAATAGAATAGTTAGATAGAAAATTGAGATATTGTAAAGTCTATCAAACTGTACTTACAACGTATAATAGAATAAAGAGTTAAAACAGAAAAAAGGAATGAAAGGAAGGAAGAAAAAAAGATGAGTCTGAAACAAGAAAGAAAAACCAATCTCTTCCAAAAGCTGACTGGAATAGAGTGCAGATATGGTAGCAAGGGAGGGGAGAGATGTATGGTAGCATCATCTCTGACTGTTAACTGACAAATTATGAACTAAAGTACCGGAAGCGTAAATAATGGACGAGAGATATATTACTCATAAATATTAAGAATAATTAAACAAAAGTTTAACTGAGAGGATGGAAATAATCTGGAGAAGAAATAAAACAGAGATAATAAATGTTAAGTAATAATGGAAAATATTTGACATTAATACATATCATATATATATACACACAAATAAAATTAAGGAAGTTGTCAGTGAAAAGGATATTGCTATGGATATTTTAATAAATTCAGAATTTGGGAATAGGCTAAGTATAAGTTTTGTTTGTCTGTTTTTAGATTCACTGTCTTAGGTTGGAGCTGGATGTGGAGGGTTTCAGAAATGAGTCATTTGTCATGGTTAAGGACGGAGGCAAGGATGGAAGATTTGTCGAAATCAAATGTATGATTAAGGGAGAGAGAATGTTCGATAATTTTGAGGCGGTAAAATTACGAGAGGATACAGAACATTTATGTTGGGTGATGCGGTCTTTTAGAAGATTTATAACATTATTATTTATTTTTGCCTTCTTATTTCTGACTTATCACCCCAACCATCCTTCTCTTCATTATTATTTTATACTATGGTTTTATGTTAAATTGATTTTTTTTTTTATTAGGTTGTTTTGCGTTTATGAGAAAAAACTTACTTATGACATCAACATGTTAAATTATATTTTAATCGCTGGAAAATAAACCAAACGGTAAATGAACCTTTCTTTCACCTTTTTAATTCATTCATATTAATATTTTATAATATGTTAAAGTATAGTCCAAAATAAAATTTACCAAAGTAAAGAATAATCTTAAAACATTAAGAAACAAGTGCAGGCGGGGATATAATGATCTAATGTCTTAGTCACAGCTCGATTTCTCCCCATCATTTTACTTTTAAGTGAAGGAACCTAGTAAGTTTATAGACCATGGTTGATAACAAACTGTTTAACAATCCATCAATTCAGCCATTACGAGAACAAAAAACCATAAAACAAGAAAGAGAGTTTCAGTTCTGTCAGTATATTAAGCAGAAATTATATTAACAACTAATCTCAAAATCAATATTTCATTCCTAATACAATTTATTTGTATATTGATTGGTTGATTGATACCTGACTTGGTACTATTATGGTCAACTATATCTTGCAATAAACTTTCTATATAGTATTTGGTTTTGATGATTTCAAGACTTTTATTATATCCAGCAAACTTAATTTTTAAACTTTTATTTAACATGTCCTTGTATTTTAAGTCAACATTTTTTACTTTAACTTCATAAAAATCAAGAACCCGTAAGGAATAATACAACTGAGAAAATGTTCTGTTTGAAACAACTACAAAAAAAAAGGAATGCATGTGTAGATGTACTAACATATTGTAATAGTCTTTAATTAATACCTGATAAGTACGGTTTAAAGAGATATAATAACTCAAAACATCAGAATAACTAGAATAGCGATCACTACAACATGCTACTGTTTTCAAAAACCCTTCATAAACAATAAAAAATCCTAAGAAAACTTTTATTACAGACTCAATATAATAAAGATTGTCAACACCATAAAATATATCTTTGTATACTTTGAAAAGCCTTTTACAATTTTTGGTTTCATCTGTTAATTTTAAAGAAGTTGTTGATATTTTTGTTATAGTTTGATCATAAATATGTTTTATACTTAAGATTCTTTGGAAAAAGTTATTCTTAACATGATTGATGCTACAAAGCACAGAGTTTATGTCATATTTAGTTTCATTTGATAATCCATCGCCAATATATATTTTCAATCTCACAGAAGCATTTCTACTGCAATAAAGTTTGAAAGAAGAATTGTCCATTAAAGCACGCCCAACATTATACTTGGGAAAAACTGTTCTTTTCCTTAACATTGATAAAAACTCAACGTGATAGCTTTAAACAGTATAATGGCAATCATGAGATATTTTTTTTTAAATATCACAGTATCTATAGTAACATGTAACTCAAATACAAGTTTACTTACATTTGTAGCTCATTGACAATGGCTGTACAATCTAAAGAATTAAATGTTAATTTCAGCTTCATAATGATTGAATATAAAAACTTGAGACAAATGATTAAACTAAAGAAATAATTTATAAAATATAAAATATTTGAAAACAACACAACGGACTTCCAACATGAATTCCATAGAAGTAAAATAAAGGTTATTTACAAAGAAATCATAAACTTCTTAAACATTAAGAAATCAAATTCCTTTTTGAATAAATTTAATTTCAAACAAGAATACAGACATTTTTTCCAACATTGTAATAATTATTTTTTTAATGTTGCTAAAAAATATATCAACTGTATGTTTATTAATTATTAGAAGTTTGATGATTGTCTTGATAAATCAAAATATTTCTAACAATCAAACTTATTAAATTTCTTAACAAGGAGAATGTTTTTGATATATGTATGACTGTTTTCAAGACAGACAAATTATCATTCAATTATAAGTAGCATTAAAAATAAGTTCAAATACTGGGTCGAAATTATGAACTTTACCCTGTTAAAAAAATTTTCCCAATAACAATGAAAATATATATGAATATTAAGAAAAATGTTCATTTTAACATCTTTTACATAGTTAATTGATTTACGTAATTATTCAATTATTATCTTGCTGTTCCTAACAGGACCAATATCTCGTTATTTTCTGCTAATGAAAGATTTACTTACATATTTTGCGGATTCAGTAGCGGATTTGATTTTGGAAGGGTAATTTTTCTTTTTTTATAGCCGTAATTTCTTAGAAAGAAAATATATAAAACGATGTTCGAGTGGTACTTGAAGGCCTGTTCACGAAAAAAAACATAAGTATATTGTGGATATGCGAGTGGTTGTGATGAGGTCTGTAGGAAATTATGTAGGTAGTGTATCAGTACTGGAATGATTTATTGGTAAGTCTCCGCATTTTTCTGTTCTGATTGTTGAGGATAGTGGTTTGATGAGCCAAAATGCTATAATTTGTGGTGTTTCTAGTGACAAAAGGTATTGCGAGAACGGCAATTATTTGGAAAATTATTGGTTTAAGATACACAATTGAAGCATCTACTAAGATCATTAATTTTATATTTTTTGTTAGAGACTCAAATTGCGGGCAATTATAAATATGATGCTTTTCTCGACATTGGAAGTATTCTTTAGGACAAGTACCAGAGACAGTTGATATCAAAATATATCTTGAGTCCATGGAAAACTTATGTTACGTATTTGAGGTTACGTCATTGGTTTGTAATTATATGTAAAGTTTCTGAACACAACTTGAACTAATTTGAGCAATTTCAAAGAAGATGTGTATTTTGTTTTGAACTAATCTCTTATCTTAGCGTCAAGAAACATGGAACTGTAGGTGAGGAAAATAGAAACTGCAGAACCCTTAAAGAAATCGTAAATTAAATGATTCTCCATTTACCGGTGGTTTTGAACAATTGAATTTTGTACGTTTGTCAACTCGATGGATGAGAAACAGGTGGTGTTAAGATATGTAAAATAAGGTTATGTATATATGGTAGTACTGTAGGTAAAGATAACATATGGTGAGGTTATATGAATCTAGATGTGTAAGCTTGTGAATAAAACATGTAATCAGCTTCTAGTGATTATTATTTAAATAAAGACATACAACATGGCGCTGCCGACAGGATCATAATATCTAAGGACAGGTTCAGTAGTTAAAGCCAGCTTCAGAGACTGAAAGGATGTCTGTTGGTTCTCCTCCCAATGCCATTCTACCTCTTTTTGCAATAAAAGGCGTAAAGGAGCCGTAATTTGAGCTAAATTTTTAATATATAATTTTCTACTAAATTTTCCTAGGTAGTTCACTAAACCTAAAAATCTTCCCAGTTCTTTTCTGGATTCAGGAGGAGCCATACCCTCTATGGCTGTTAACTTGTCTTTGTCTGGCTGTATTCCCCTTTCAGGCAAACGATGACCCATTTTTCACTACTTCTTTTACTCCAAACATACACTTATTCTCTTGAAATTTAACATTCTCTTCCCTCGCTCTATCTAGAACAGCCTTCAACTTAGCATCGTGCTCTTCTCTGGTACAACCCCACACCAGTATATCATCCACAAAAACCTCACAACCATCCAAATCTCCAAAAATTTTCTTGAATCTAGAGTGGAACATTTCTGGGGCACAACTTATTCCAAAGGGAAGACGTAAAAACATATACCTTCCCCAAGGTGTATTAAAAGTGCCTTGTGATCTGCGCTCTCCTTACCCAGTCCTTATCCAGCTCTCCTTTTTGCCAAAAACCCGACATTGCATCTAATTTACTAAAATATTTCGCGTTGGATAACCGACTTACTATTTCGTCAATAGTAGGGAGAGGAAAGTGACATCGCTTTATGGCCCTATTCAAATCTTTCGGATCCAAGCACCGTCGGACATCTCCATTGGACTTATAGGCCACCACTAAAGAGTTAACCCAACTTGTTGGATAATCTACCTTAGTAACTATTCCTTTGTTTTCTAAACTTTTTAGGGTTTCCCTGACTCGATCGCTTAAAGGAAATGGTATTCTTCTAGGTGGATGCACTACTGGTTCCACATTCTGATCAACCTGAATGTGTACACTGCCCCTTAATTTTCCGATCCCCTTAAAAAGGTCAGCATAATGAACTTTTAACCTTTCTAAGTCTATTGTATTCACTCTACTAACCAATTCTAACTCTACACATCCTGCCAGTCCAAGCAATGGTGATGCATATGGTGTACTCACTACTTCAAATGTTAAATGATATTCCTTATTTTTATAAGAGCAAAGCAAAGTGCACTTACCAACTACAAGCAAACGTTCACCAGAGTAAGTAGTGAGATTTTTCGTGGAGGGCTCCACTTGGACTCCTAGTTGATGAGCCACTCGTTCAGGTAACACATTCACCTGAGCACCAGTATCCAATTTAAAAGTGCCCTCCTATCCACAAAGCAGCAACTTAGCCTTCCACTCTCTTTCAGAATTATTTCCTCTTACCATATTAATAAAAAAGTCATCATCCTCAGACGGGTATCCTTCTTGAATCTCTTTAACCATCCTTGGATTGGTTACACCCCTTCTACATTGGGAAGCAAAGTGATTAAGCCCCCTACATCTTCTACATGTCTGTCTGTAAGCAGGACATTTTCCTGTGGGATGTTCGAACCCACAATACTTGCATTTTATAATCTTGTGAGCTGAAGGCTCCCCTTGGCTTACACTCTTTCTGTCCCTTCTGGTATAGTGTACGTCCATAGCTCCAGACATTTCCTCACCTTGTTGCATAGTTGCTACCATTAATTGGAACCGTTCCAGGACCTTATCCATAGTTAAATTCCATTCCCTCAATAACCTTTCTCTCATCGAACAATCTTTAATGCCTGAAATAAAGCGTGCCACTAATAACGAATCTAATAACTGTCCAAATTCACAACAATTACCAATATCCCTTAACCTAACTGTATAATCACTATAAGTTTCCCTTTCTAACTGTGAACAACCAAAAAAGTTATATCTTACATAAATAATATTCTTCTGAGGAATGAAATAGTCATCCAGATGCTTAATTATGTCTTTTAGCGTTTCTAACTTAATAGGCAAACTATTCAAAATTTGTATTATTTTTTCTCCTGCTAAATGTTCAAAAATTACACACTTACGTTTTTCTTCATAATTATTCCCTCGTATTGCTTTAATATAAATTTCGTATCTGCCTTTAAATTCAGTCCACTCTTGAGCAGGATCACCATTCCAATCCATGGATCTTGGGGTTTGCATAAACGATTCCATTATTGTTATCCCAAATATTTTAGTATGTAATATTTTCCTTAGTTCGTCCGCAGCGCCATGTTAAACGCCAAGCTAAAGGACTTCTTTATTGGCCGAACATGAAAAATGACATTAAAAATATGATAAAACATTGTGAGATATGTCAAAAATATGCCAATTCCCAATGCAAGGAGCCTATGGTGTTGCAGGAGGTAGTAGAAGGACCATGGAGAAAAGTAGCGTTGGACATCATGGAGTTGCAGGGCTTGAAATATTTAATTGTTGTGGATTACTATTCCAAATTCTGTGAGGTACCTATGCTTGAGGACTTGGGGTCTAGCTGTATTATCAAATCTCTAAAACAAATTTTTTAAAGACATGGAATTCCTTGAGAGGTAATCACAGATCAAGGATCACAATTTAGTAGTTCTGCATTTTTTGAATTTGCAAAGCAGTGGGATTTCAAAAGTAGCATGGTCAGCCCAAAGCATCAACAGGCAAATGGATTAGTAGAACGTCATATACAAACCATTAAAAGAATGCTAAAGAAATCACTAGAAGCTCGAACTGATCTGTGTCTGTGCTTGCTCGAATTAAATAATTCACCATTTGCAGATATGCCCTCCCCTGCTGAACTACTGATGAGTAGACGCCTGAGAGGAGTCTTGCCCCTAACTAATAGTCATTTACAATCAAAGGTGGTAAAGGAAAGTGAGATAAAGAAGATACTTTAAGAGAGGAAAAACTTCAGGTGCAGACAAGTCCGTTTTCGGAATGGGTTCCAGCCAAAGTGATCGGGAGGATGGATCGCCCAAGATCATATTGCTTGCGAAAGGACAAAGGTGGGGGAATCATAGAGAGAAATAGAAAGCACATTAAACCTCTTTTAAAGTACAATGGTAGCCAAGAAGAAGAGCAGCAAGGTGCAGAGGGAGGAGAAGAACAGCAAGAAGAAGGTAACGAAGAAGAGCAGCAAGGAGAAGATACTGAAGAAGAACAGCCAGAGGATGAGGATGAAACTTTGTTTGGTGGTTATATCACCAGAGCAGGGTGGTGAGAGCACCAAGGTGGAGAGAGTGACTTCAAGAAGGGAGATGTTAAGATATGTAAAATAAGGTTATGTATATATGGTAGTACTGTAAGTAAAGATAACATATGGTGAGGTTATATGAATCTAGATGTGTAAGCTTGTGAATAAAACATGTAATCAGCTTCTAGTGATTATTATTTAAATAAAGACATACAACAGGTGGATATACACACATGATTTCCATTCATGAAATATTCATCAAATGTAGGTATATTAATGAAGAGAGCGGAAGTATAATTAAAGGAATTACCGCATGTAATGAAATGAAATGAAAAAATAACTTTATTCTGCGACTAAAGCAGAGATAGCCAACGCTACTATGAGTACCGAATACCAAGTGTTCTACTCAAATTGAATCACTATTGGGAATTCAATTACTACTTCAGTTAATTGTTTGACATCGAATGAAGTAGTAATTAAATTATTTGGTACTCAAAAGAGGTCAGTATTTGAGTAAAATACTTGGTACTCAGTACTCAGGGTAGCATTTGCTTACTTTAGGCGACTAAAGTACCCTAAGAATAATTATAACATGGAACAAAACATTGGTTTATTAGTCTGGCTTGACAAAATACAAAGAGGTGCTTGTCGTTGGAATGTTAATTTCAATTGCTATTGCAATCATACTTGAACAATACAATAAACAAAGCATTTTATATGGTTTGCATGTATACATAGAAAAATAAATTACATAAAATCAAGTGGAACATTTCGATAAATTGTTAGTGAGCAGATGTAATTACAGAATCCAAAAAGTATTACATAGGTACGGAAGTTTGAAAATGAAGTAGGTGGCGGAATAATAGTTTTTTAAAGGAAATTATGGATGAGGACTGCCATATGGTAATAGGTAAAGAATTGTATAAAGGAAGAAGCACGAATGACGAAGGATGTAGTTTTATGAAGAGGGTATATAAATCAATAGGCTGAGATCTGGTATTAAGAGAGTGGATAAAGAAATGTAGAGTGAGGAGATCCATGATGTAGGAAGGATTTTTGGTTCTTAGGATCTGGAAAAGAAAAACGCCAAGAAGGAATTGTCGTCGGGAAGTAGGATAGAACCACTTCAACTCGGCGTACCAATAGGAAACATGAGAACGCCTGGGAATTCCAAAGATGAATTTTATAAAACAGTTCAGTGTGTCCAGTACTCCCGTCACGTAAAAATCGTCAGTTATTTCAATCTCACGTTACGAAGAGCTAGTAGCAAGGTGGAGCCTATACTGGTACTAAATTCCAAAGTGTTCATCGATGAATTGTTCTGCTTTCACTGAAGAAGTTATCGAAGTGTATTCATTAATATAACGAACATAGTGGAACGATACGAGGTAACTTATTACACGTCCATAAACGGTGAGTCGACATATTGCCTAGAACTGGGGAGCGCATACGCAATAATCAGTTTGACTGACTATTGTCGTCTTAGTTACTTGGGATGTTACGTCCACCCTCTTCAGAATTTTTACGATTTTCTTTCTCTTTCTTCCCTTTTTCCTTTAATATTTTTTCTAAAACACAAAAATAAATAACAGTGATCAATTGTCCATTATGCATGCAAATCGTGTCAAGGGAAGATAAAAAAACCTTAATTTGTTCCACTCCCACCTGCCAACCGATATATCATGGGAAATGTCTAAATGTGGAATTAAAATACATCGAATCCCTAAAAAAAAAAAAGGTATGGAAACGTCACAATTGTGACAAGGTCCAAAAAAATAGTTTGCCAAGCGAAAGAGGCGCGAGCCCGCAGCACACCGCTGTGGATATTGCACCACAGTTGCTGCTCTCTGCAATCCAAGAGCTTACAGCGGAGGTTAAGAGCCTTAGAAGTTCCGTTGAAGCTAATGACTCCGAACTGAAGGATGTAAAATTATCATTGGAAACCCAAGCATCTATCACTTTCCAAAATTCGGAGCAATGGAAAACGATCGAATCGCTTCTGGAAACCCAAAACTCAATAAATAGATGGATTGATACTAGAGAATTCGACTCTAAAAATACGAGTTTCGGAGCTCAAAATAAAACTAAATAGATCCGAGCAACAGCATCTGGCCAGGACCGCGGAGATTAGATTAATTCTGGTGAGACCTGGTGAAACTCCAATGGTCCTAGTAATGAGTGAGGGGGTACTGGGGCTAAGCCTGAAGGCGGAAGACGTGGACAGCGTAGAGAGGATCAGAACTCGGCAAGATAAAACTCCCGGCTCACTAATAGTCAGATTTGTCTGACAAACTCTGTGAGACGAGTTGATTCATAATCGTAAAGTGGTAGGAGATGTTTCCACCCGTCACATGTGCTGGCAGGAGAACGATTCTCACAATATTTTCATCGGAGAAACAATGACCTTGACCAACAGGCACCTGTACAGGCAGACAAAGGAAGGAGGCTGGAAAAATAAAATATGTTTGGTTTGATGATGGCAAAGTGAAGTGTAGGCGAACCGACGGTCAACCCGTAGTCGTTGTAAATTCACCTTCTGACCTTGACGTCTTCGCTTGATTTCTCTACTCTTATTCCTCCACCCCACCACATCGTTTTCTAGCTTTATTTTATAATTTCTATAACTTTAATTTTTCTCTTAATTTTGTTTACGTGTATATTGCAGTTTCACCAGAAGTAATTATTTTGATAATTTTTATATATAATATTGAAGCCAGTTTCATACCTGATATTATTATTATTATTGCTCATTTTTTCCCAAGTATGTTTCCATACTCTATTTATATGGATCTAATATTTTTTTGTTTCTTATCTCCACTGGTTATAGGATATTATATAGATTATTTTTTCTACTTATTGTTTGTAGTTTCTACTTTGCAATAGTTTTGTTATTAATGTTTCAGTATTTACAGTGTGTCTCAGATCAATCCAACCTAATTATCTCCTTATCATTTGTCCCTCCTACCGGTTCACTATCCCATCTACCATCTCCTATGACAAATGTCTTATTATCCTGTCATGTCAACTCACAGTCACGTTTAGCCCACATAGATGAATTCTATGATTTCTTCCACCACAAATTCTACCACTCTCTGAAACCTGGCTAAAACCCACGATCACATCCTCTCAAATTTCACTCCCTAACTACACCCTACTCCGTCACGATAGAGTAAATAGAACCGGAGACGAAGTAGCCCTATATGTCCACGATAGCCTGAAATCCAAAATCATCGCTTTGTTTCCTCTTTCCGTCTCCCCACATATCGAATATCTTTTTGTTGAAATATCCACCTCCTCATATTTATTACTCATTGGTATCATCTACTGACCTACTAGAGTACCCTTTGTTGAAACAGTCGAGACCATCCTTTACGAACTGACCCCTTACTACTCTAATATTGTTCTTTCCGGAAACTTCAACACCAACCTATTATTTCTTTCCTCTGACCAGGCCTATTTATCAAACCTCCTCTACTCCCCCTATCTGTATATAGTCCCTTGCAACCCTCCCCATCACACCCAATACTCCGATTCCTGGATTGATCTCTGCATTATTCACTCTCCTCATAAACTCCTCGCCTCATCACAGCACCCGGTTCCTTTTTTGTCTGCTCATGATCTCATAAAGGTCTCCAATAACCTTCCTGTTCCGCTGTTCTGTTCCCGATCTATATCTTTTAAAAACCTTAATTTCTTATATTCCGAAATGCTGACGCCTGATCTTGACGCAATCCAATGTGACTCCATATATTCCTTTAACTCTGTCGATTTTATGGTAGAAAATTTAACCAATCGTCTGCACATTATCCTGGACCGCCATGCTCCCCTTAAAGTTAGAACAATCAATTATACCCCAGTGCCTTGGTTGGAGCCCGCAATAAAATATTGTATTAAACGAAGATATGCTGCTAGAGGAAGGTTTAAGCGCACTCGACTTACCGAATACTATACGAACTTCAAGCTGCTTCGAAACAGTATGCAATCCTTGATAGGCCGTGTCAACTCCCATTACTTTTAACAATCCCTACCCAGCACTCTAAACTCCAAAGCCATGTGGGCAATCCTCCGTAAATTATACTTAGGCAAACCCAGACTACCTCTATTTCAGCTGACGTACTCAACTCTCATTTTGTCTCCTGTTCATCCTATCCCTCTTTCCAAGCACTAGTTCTAGCCCATCATTCATCCCTTATTTAATTCCAATCATTTTTTCTTTCTTATATTACACCTGACGATCTCCTTAAATCCATTCGTAAATTTCAAACCAATGATTTCGGACCAGCTAATATCCCTGTTAAATTAATTAAATCCTCAATTCCATCCATTTTCCTAATCCTTTAATATATATATATATATATATATATAATAGACTAAACAAAAATAATTTGTTCTCAGTGTGGTGAAAAAAAACATACTGATGTAAAATGTACCAAAGAACGCCTTTGTATTAACTGTCAAAATCATAACTGTTTTGATAAAAAAATCCCTATTTACCAGATAAATAAGGACATTAAAACCATCCAGTGCACTTACAATGAAACTAAAAATATTTATAAACAAGAAAAGTCCCAACATTTCAATAAGTTATTTCGGAAGTCATTAAGTCTAAAAATAATGTAAAAACCCAGAAAATAGGTACACAAACAGATATATTCTGTAAATTCGAAGCTTCTCAGAATCACCAAGCAAAGATAGTTTCTAATAATTTATCCCCACAACCCAGCACATCAAAATCCTCTGTACCTAAGGTACAACGGACCATGGTCACCAGGTCCTTAGTCGCGGTAATCGCGGTGCCTTCCCCTCCCCGAATCGTTCCTCTTCCTTCACCCGCTCCTCTTCTTCTACCCGCTCCTCTCCCCCCTTACCCACTCCTCTTCACTAACCCTCTCTATTCCCACGGCCTCCTCCTTCACCACACCTATATCTCAATCTTCATCCTCCGCGTCTTCATCACAGCAACCTTTGAATAAAAGCCAACTTGAAGACAGGGTCGAGGTCATCGATGTTGATCCACCGAATTTAGACGACGGCTATACTTAAGTCTGTTACATAAAAGGAGAGTGTAAGAAAGATAACTTAAACAAAAATATCTCAGTATAACATGTATTGCGTCGCTATATTCCTGTCATTACAATTCTTAATCATCTCATTAATTCAGTGGAATTTCAGTGGTTTAAAAAACCCATTTTAGCGATTTAAAAATATTAATATCTGATACTGACCCATTTTTCCTTGCTCTTCTATTAACTTTTCTATAAAAAAATTCGAAATATTTAGAAAGGATAGTCCGAACCCAAAACACGGCCACCAAGGAGTTCTAATAGCTACATAATGTACATAATAAACTGGCTGTTACATAAATTTACATATTCTGAATCAATCCCAATTGACTCACATCTTCGATCCGTTTCAGTCAGAGTCCACCAGGGTATAAGCTTTTCAATTTGCAGTGTATACCTGCCACAAGATCGTTCAATAGAATCACAACACCTCTTAGATATTTACAACAAACTTCCTCGTCCTATCTTTTTTTTGGGGGCCCCCTATTCCCCTATGGGAATCCCGAGACATGCGTGGAAGGATAATAGAACATTTTTTTAGATATTTATGATCTGATTTAGATATCTATGCCACTGATTCAGCAATTGACCTTTCTTTCTGCAATTCCATCCTTTATAACGTTATAGACTGGACTATATTGCCCGATTTATACACTAGCGACCACTTCCCTATACTTATAAAATTCACAAATACTCCACACACAGTAATCCTAGATGGGTACTAAACAGAGCAGATTGATCAATATTCGCTTCCTTGGCCTCACCACCTCAAACCTCTCCATCCAAAGTAGATATCGATAAGTCATTCCTAATACAATCCTGCAAGCAGCTAAAACATCGATACCGATGACATCGGGGAGACCGCTTGTTCCGTGGTTTAATAATGCCTATAAAAAAAACATCAAAGAACGTCATAGAGCATATAAGAATTTTCAGCAATCAATGACGTCAGAAAATCTAATTGAATATAAAAAACAGCGTACCATATGCAGAAAACTATTTAACAATTTTGTAATTTCCATTAATGCTTCTACAACTTCAGCTAAAGTTTGGAACAAAGTACATTAACTCAACAAAAATTCTCCATCCTCCCGCTGTACAATAACAATAAACGGACCATTGTCTGTCAATCAATTACAAATTTCAGACTCACTCGCGGATTTTTTTTTGACAGAATCTATAACTCAGAAAGAAATAATGCCTTCGCCGATGAAGCAGAATCTACAGATACGATAAATGATGATATATTAATATATAATCTTCCTTTCTCAATGTGGGAATTAACGTATGGTCTAAATACTGTCAAGGGAAAAACACCTGGTCCTGGCTATATCCATTATGATATGATAAAAAATCTTCCTCTTGACACACTAAACTGGCTGTTAAAATACTACAACCATATATGGTCCACTGGACACTTCCCAACTTCCTGGGGCAATTCTTTGGTTATTCCTATTCCTAAGAAAGGAAAAGCCAAGCGGCTCCCAGATAGCTATCGTCCTATATTCCTCACAAGCTGCTTAAGCAAAATAATGGAACGGATGGAAAATAAAAGAATAATGTGGATTATAGAGAACAATAATTTAATGCAACCATTTTAGTCTGGGTTTTCAAGGGACGATGCACAATGGATCATCTAGTTGCATTGGAGGAAGAAACCCAATATGCTTTTATCAACGGACAACATGCGATTGCTGTTTTCTTGGATATGAAGAAACCTTTTGAAAGTATACAGCATGATTTAATCTTTAAAAGGGTGCCATCATTCGGAATAATAGGGAACATGTTCAATAACATCAAACAATTTCTTTCAAATCGCTATTTCAGAGTAAGAATAGTCTACGAAACATCTAAGGAGCATAATGAGATCAGTGGCGTCCCACGAGGCTGTGCCATCAGTCCGACATTGTTCTGCATAGCAATAAATGGCTTGGGATTTAACTTGCCTAGAGGTGTCAAACCTCTACTGTTCGAAGATGATCTGTCCGTCGTATGCCGCTCCAACAACATTACCACTATTCAGCAAAAATCACTGGAATCCGTAAATAGAATAAAAAATTGGTCCCTGTCCACTGGTCTCGAATTTGAAAAAACATAGTGCCTTCATTCCAGTAGAAAGCGAAATACTCTTCCCTCTGCTAACATTTACTTGAGTAATTCCCTGATCCCTTATACAAACAGACACAGATTCTTGGGTATGGTATTTGACCGAAGACTGACATAGGAAACTCACATTTCAAACATAAAAACGACCGCAACCAAAAAACTAACCATATTGAGATACCTTAGTGGTACCTCCTGGGGTTCGGATAGGACCACCTTACTAAACCTGTACCGCTCATTAATATGCTCAAAACTGGACTATGGTTGTTTTATCTACGGTTCTGCGCGTTTCCATATCCTTAACAAACTTGATGCAGTACATCACGCTCGTATTAGGATTGCGACTGGCGCGTTTCGGACCAGCCCGGTTCTCAGTTTGTGTTCTGAAGCAGGAGAACTCCCCCCCTTTATTAAGATGAAAAAACTGGCCATTAATTATATTTCTAGACTATACCCTCAAACTGAACACTCGAGATGTAGATATATTTTCAAGCCAAAATTTTCGAAAGTTTTTGAAAAAAAAAACAAATTCAACCATCCCTTTGCCACAGCTCTCCATTTCTCCATATCGATAACTCCCAAAACAATAGTAATAATAGACTCTTTGGGTTCTTTAAGAGGCATTAATAATATATATCCGAGAAACCCGAAAATTTAAAAAATCCACGGATATTTAAACATGCTCAAAATTTGAGAAAGGCCCAGGTGAGAATTGCTGGAAACTAGCTTGCGGACGCGGCAGCCAATCAAGCACCCACCCTTCCAGGCTGAGGCGCTGCTATTTTAACACCATTTGACATAAGCCATTCATTCTACCCACAAAAGAATTCATAAAATTACTTTCTCGTGCTTGGAGCGAAATAGTATTTTATATATGACCGACACATTAAACAATATTTCGCTGATGTAAAGATCGTGAGAGGAGCAGAGATAGGCAGTGACCACCTTCTACTTGTGGCTGATACAAAGATAATTATAGATAGTAAAAGAAAAACAAAGGCATTTAAGACCCTGAATATTAGAGCCATGGATGATCCAGAAAAGAGGTTCCTTTACACGAAGAATTTGGAAGATAAATTAAGAGCAACATCTTTCGACGGGGATATTGAAGATATCTGCAACAAATTAAAGTCATGTATTCTGGAGGTTGTAAATGCTGTATGTGGGAAGAGAAAGGTATCTGGTAAGGGAAAGCGGACTGACTGGTGGACCGAGGACCTTCAACGAATAGTTGCTTGGAAAAAGCTTGCCTGGAAAGCATACCTTCAAGATAGAAACGAGGAAAAGCTACAAAACTACCGAACAGCCAGGAATGAATGCAAGGCAGCCGTTAGCCAGGCCAAGAAACGTTCGTGGGAGGATTTCGGTAAAAAACTGAGTGAAGACCATCGTGAATCCATAAGAACTTTTTGGCGAAAAATTAAATTTGTAAGAGGAAAGAAAAACAAGCCTGTCAGAAATATAAAGGATAGCGATGGATCCCTGTTTACCGACAAGGAAGAGATCCTGAACAGATGGAAACAACATTTTCAGGAACAATTCTCCGAAAATCCAGCAATACGTCACTGCCAAGAACGAAAGCACTCTACTCTTGAAAGCTTAGAGGTAATAGAAGAAGAAGAAGAAATAGATGACGCAATCCAGACTCTAAAAGCAGGAAAGGCACCGGGAAGGGATGGTATCGCCCCCTGATCACCATGTTTAAAATATGGTGGAAATGAACTCCTTAAAGTCCTTCAAAGGCTCTTTCAGGAAGTATATGATAGAAAGAAAATTCCCAAGGATTGGGAATATAGCATAATCCTTCCAATTCATAAAAAATGCAGTTCAACGGACTGCAATAACTATAGACCCATAAGTCTGCTCTCTGTGGTAAATAAATTATATACCTCTATATTAGAAAGGAGGCTCCGGCACAGGGACAGCTGGAAGGTGAACAGGCTCTTTGTTCTTAGAACCATCGCTGAAAAGGCCTGGGACAGAAAAAAAAACCTGTACCTGTCATTTCTTGATCTAAGGGCAGCGTTTAACTCAGTTCCTAGGAAAGAAAATTGGTTGCCAAGGGCGTGCCTGGAAATTTGATTGAGGCCGTGAAATCAACCTACCAGGGAGCCACTGGAGTGGTAAGGATAAATGGCACGGAATCAGAACCTTTCCCAGTTGCGAGAGGAGTCAGACAGGGAGATAGTTTAAGCCCCCTCCTGTTTATAAACTTTATGGACGAGATCCATAAAATCTGCAAGTGTCGGACTGCATGGACTACAATTGGAAACTGGAATTTGAGAACAGTCCTCGTACAGAGCTTTTTATATGCGGATGACATTGTGCTCATCGCCGATTCCAAGATAAAACTACAGCAATCACTGGTAGAATGGGAAGAAGAGCTGCTGAGAAAAGGTATGCAAATAAATGCCTCCAAAAGTAATTGGTTTGCTACAGAGAGATTCTTGAGGTAGTAAAGGAGTACACATACTTAGGTACCATAATTACTAACGCTGGTAAGATAGATGCTGAGATTTCGTATAGAATATTTAAGGCGAATCAAGTATATCACCAGATCGCTAGCATTATCCTCAGCTGCCGTGAAGTGGATAAAAATACCAAGATGCACGTCTATAAGTCTGTATACCTTCCTATTCTCACCTACGGCGGAGAAAGTTGGACTATGTTGGACAAACATTATAGTCGCATAACAGCAGCGGAAATGCGATTCCTACGTAGATCGGTGGGCAAAACTAGGAGGGATCGCATTAGAAATGAAACTATCAGAGAACAGCTGGAAGTGCCTGAACTCAAAACCACCTTGGAGAACAGGCAATTAAGGTGGTTTGGACATGTCTGCCGCATGAACGAGGACATGGACCCTATAAAGATATTAGAGGCTCGACCCACAGGGAAGAGGCCACGAGGGCGTCCCAGAGTCTCATATCAGGAGTTCATGGAGAGGATCGGAGGTAGAAGAGGCAAATCCTTCAACCAAATGAAGCGGTTAAGCAGAGACCGGGAAGAGTGGCTGCGCTGGATAGAGGCTCCTCGACGCTAGAAATGGCATTGTGAGGAAGACAAAGAAGAAGAATAGACAAGCCTTCCCCTCAAAAAAGAGTAGCTCTTAGACGGCAATCCATATGGAACGAGAGGCCTCCGAGGAAAATGGATAGTAATAAAAAAATCAGTAAAATCAAGGACCACTTCGAACCGTCCTATTTGTAGTTACCATGGCGAGAATAAGGATAGGACATAAGAACCTGACACATTATCATCTGATAAGTAAGCCACATTTTTCATGTGTGTCCCTATTACGTATCAATCTTATTGAAATTAGGAATCATACCAAAACTCATATTAGATATTTTAAATAATGACGAGGTTAATGTCAGGTCAGTGATAAATTTTCTTAAAGTCAATAATTTTTTTAACAAAATCTATTTTTTTCCATAAAAATAATTTAGTATTGAGGTAATAGAAACAAAGAATAGATAAGCGTTGATGACCTTAAGGTTTTACCCCTCTGAGCCCTAAACAACAACAACTCTAATCCCGCAACCCCTAATGATTTCCGTCCAATTTTCCTGTTATCTAACCTTTCCGAACCCGTTATCTAACCTTTACAACGAATAGTACAATCCCAACTATCACACTATCTTCAACAAAGTAACCTTCTTAACTGTTTTCAGTTCGTTTTAGACCTGCCTACTCAACTCATTCCGCCCTCATTAAAATCTCCCAAGATCTCCACACAGCCATAGATCAACAGAAAATCACCATCCTGATCCATCTTGATTTTTCTTAAGCATTTGTCTCAGTTGACCATAATATCCTCCTAACCAAACTTCAAAATATTTCCTTATCATCTAGTGTCCTTAAGTGGTTCCAATCCTTTCTTACCGGTCGCTCCCAGTACGTTGTAGTCCCTAATAACCTTCCGTCAGTGTCTCTACCCCTGTCCAGAGGCGTCCCACAAGGTTCCCTGTCCAGAGGCGTACCCAATTGCGTGAACTATATCCGAGCAATATAATTGAGGTGATTTCATCCCGGCGTATCAAATGGGCCTAAAAAATTGTTGGGCTTAGTAACGAGAGAATTCCTAAAAGGTTAATATTTGCTGTACCGAATGGTAAACGTCCGAGGGGTAGACCGAAGCGAAGGTGGGAAGATTGCATTAAAGCTGATCTGAAGTGACTAGGTTTGGACGGAGAACGGTGGAGGACGGTGTGTAATAAGCGATTGGTGGTGTCGGGATCGAACCTTCGGGTTCGCTAAGCCTTTTATTATTATTATAATATTATTTTATTAAATATTAGGAGAATTAAATATAATATAAATATTGAGAAGGTTATGCAGACATTAAATGGGTTAAGTAAACATCGGGAAGTTTACAAAAATGTAAACAAGACAGAAAAATCTCCAACCGGAACAAAACCTCGGAGCTGGAGCTGTATCTGCTAGGTAGAAATATGAGGGAGTGTGACCTAATGCCCATATGGCTACAACGGGAATGTGGTTGGATGTTCATAGTTAGGTTGAAGTACAAAAACGGGAGTGCGCTATGAATATTTTAATTTGAATGGGGCGCACTTATCACGTGACCGAATTCTGGCTCGCAATAGATTCATAAAATCCTGAAACGAGTGTCGCATCCGAACGGACTCCTTACAAATTACAGTAAGTGCTACTTCCCGACGGAAAATGAAAAAATAAATAAATAAAAGATAGAGAATTAAATGTTAAAAGTCCATTGTTTACAGATCGATAATGATTTAAGGAATAGACTAAAAACGTCTAATCTTTTAAGGATTAAAAGGGCAAAGTCTATGTTTAAGCGTGAAGGAGATCAATAAGAGGTAAAAGATTACAGCTTCAAAAGTCCATTGTTTATAATTAGATAGGGATTAAGAAATCCTAAGAGGTTGTTTATATATTTTTTTTAGGATTTAAAGGGGTGAAAGTCCATTCGCTTACTGCTCAATAGGATTATGTGGTGTTTACATACCTAAAATTACTTTAAAATGTTTAAATACGAAACCTCCAAAGACCTTTTACATTATTACTAAAATAAATATATATTTATATTTTTTTTTTCCAAATAACAATCAAATATAAAATGTCAAATATCTCGAAAACGGTTGGTTTTAGCGAAAATAGGACTTCGGTCCAACTTCCGAAGGCGTCTAGGGGACTCCTTAGAATTCCATGTAAAAATCAATATTACAATAAAAAGCAGGAAGATTACTGTAGGATTATAATGATTGGGATGGAGGATGGAGCGCTAGATTTCTTATAAATATAATATTTAGATAGGGATTAAGAAGACCTAAGCGGTTGTTTATATTTTAATGATTAAAGGGGTCAAAGTCTATGTTTACGCGTGAAGGAGAACAATAAGAGATAAGAGATTAAAGGTCCAAGTCCATTGTTTATACTTAGATAGGGATTAAGAAGTAGTTTACAGTTTGAGGATTCTAAAGAGCAAAGTTCATGTTTACGTGTGAAGGAGAACAATAAGAGACAAGACATTAAAGGTCCAAGTCCGTTCTTTATACTTAAGAAGCTAAGAAGATCGATAAAGTTGTTTATATCTTAAGGATTAAAGCGGTCTAAGTCTATATTTACGCGTGAAGGAGAACAATAAGAGATGAGAGAGTCCAAGCACATTGTTTTTACTTAGATAGAGATTAAGACGACCTAAGAGGTGGTTTATATCTTAAGGATTAGAGGGATCAAAGTCCGCTATCTGCGCAATAGAATTATTTGTAATGTTTACATACCTAAAATTATATACCCTAACCATGAACACCCAACCACATTCCCGTTGTAGCCATTTGGGCATTAGGTCACACTGCCTCATATTTCTACCTAGCAGATACAGCACCAGCTCCGAGGTTTTGTTCCGGTTGGAGATTTCTCTGTCTTGTTTACATTTTTGTAAACTTCCCAATGTTTACTTAACCCATCTAATGTCTGCATAACCTTCTCAATATTTATAGATAGATAGATAGAAAGTAAACTTTATTCTAGGACAAGGTCCCTTATGTATAACAGATACGAACAAAAAAATAAAAACTACATCTGGCCAAAAATTACATTAATCAATATTAAAGAATATATACAGTATCTTCAGTGAAATTAAATTAAAACAAGTAAAAATAAAATAAAATTTTGAGAAAAAACGAAATAAAAAAAAAACATTATTTAAATGAAAATAAAATAAGCATGGGTTGATTTTTAAAATTAAGACTCAATAAATTTTATCAACCATTCACCTCAGTCAAAATCTTTTTCACAATATTTATTTTATTGTATAACGTCATTTTGGGATGTGAGAAGGAATTGGTAAAGATAATATTTAAATGAGGACAAGGAAGAGGCATGGCTGATTTCAGATGGCAAGGAATTCCAGAAGGCTGTGGATCGGGAAATGAAGGAATATTCAAACGTCTTAGTTCTATGGGAAGGGATATAAAGTTCGGAAACACGGGATCTTGTTTTCTGGGAGTGGACCACGGGTTTAAACTGTTGGAGACTGTAGATGTAAGAAGGGTGTCTGGTGTTGATTGTTTGGAATAGGAAAGATCCGAGGAAATATTGTCTGCGGAAAGAAGGGAAGAGCCACTTTAACTCGTCGTAAAGGTGGGACACATGAGATCGCTTTGATGTACCGAAGACAAATCTTAAGCACGTATTCATGAGTCGCTTCAATCTATCCTCGAGTACCATCGGGATGCCTCCGTACACCACACAGCCGTAGTCAAAGTGGAGGAAAATGAGAGAGGATACAAGGAGCTTGCGGATGGGTTGTGGGAGTAGGTGGCGGGAGCGATGAAATAGCTTAAGGGTACCTATTGACTTACGGGAGATGAGGGCGATATGGGGTTTCCAGGAGAGGTTTTCGTCTATGGTTATTCCTAGGTTTTTAACGGATGAACTGAATGTGACAGGATGATCGTTGATGACTAAAGGAGGAAGGAAGGAGATGGAGGAGATTTAAGAATAGGGCTGGAATCTATAATAATGGCCTGAGTTTTCATCGCATTTAGATTTAAATTATTCAGACTTGTCCAGGCACTGATCCTATCTAGGTCTGCCTGAATATTGGCGAACGCGACTAGTAGATCAGAAGGATGAAAGGAAAAATATATTTGGGTGTCATTAGCGTATAAATGATGTGAACAGTGGTAGATGGATTTGGAAAGATCATTTATGTAGGAATTGAAAAGGAGAGGGGAAATGCTCGAACCCTGGGCCACTCCAGAGGACAGTGTAAGAAAGGAAGATAGGGGTTGGTTTGGAATGCTGACTGCTTGAGTTCTGTCGGATAAGAAAGACTACAACCAGAGGATAGATCTGTTGGAGAAGGATAGAGATTTTAATTTAATGTAGAGTATAGAGTGGTCTAAGGAGTCAAAAGCTTTGGAAAAGTCGAGAAGTATTAACACAGTTAACATTTTTTCGTCCATTGCGGTATGTAAGTCATTGGTAATTTTTATTAGGGCGGATTGTGTGGAGAAGCCAGGTCGGAAACCAGATTGGAGAGGATCGAGTAGTTTTGAGTTTTCAAGGAATTTAGAGATTTGGGATTGAACTATTCTTTCCAGAGGTTTAGAAAGGTTAGAAAGAATGGAGATTGGGCGGTAGTCTTTAGGAGCAGTAGGATTGGGAATTTTGTTGATAGGTCTGACTAATGCTTTTTTCCAAGCAGTTGGAAAAACTGAGTTCTGGAGGGAAAAATTATAGATGAAAAGGAGAACTGGAACGACTTCGGGAAGGCATAATTTTAACAGTTTGACTGGTATCCCATCAAGTCCGATGGAGTTTGTGTGTGATTTCATTATAGAGGAAATAAGGTCGGTCGGTGAAATGTTGGAGAAATAGAAATTATCACTGTTAAATGAGGGTGATAAGGAAAACTGGTGAGAGGTGGGTGAACTGTTGCTGGTGGTGGAAGATATAAAGTAGGAATTTAGTTCATCGGGTGATACCGGGTAGAACGGTGAGGAAGAGGATTTACAAAGAGAGAGTTTACGAAGGGTTAACCATATTGATTTAGAATCAGGAGCAGAAGAGAAAGTTTCGTGAAAGAAGTTTGATTTCGCTTTCCTGATCGTTGTTTGTGTCAAGTTACGGAGTACCCTATAGACTTGATAGTCATCTGCTAGTCGAGTTCGTCTGAAGCGTCTACGGGCTGCCTCACGTCTCTTTTGCATGTCGCGGATTTCTTGACACATCCAAGGAGCAGGTTGGCGACGGAAGGTTGAGGTTTTGATAGGAGCATGTATGTCAAGAATATGGATAAGATTAGAAGTGAGGATGTCTACCATATGATCAATAGAGGTACAGGTATAAATATCGTCCCAGTTTAGGGTTTCAAGGTCCGGTAGGATTTTATCACGGGTGAGGTTGTCAAGATTGCGGAAAGTTATGGTTTTATGAAGAAACGTGGGAGTTTGGATATCGTACGATAATTGGATGAGATCATGAGAAGAAAGGAAAGGAACGGGTAATTGAAAACAGGACAAGAGTCTCTGCTCTGAATCGATGATATGCAAGTCCAGCTAGGTGTCAGACCAACAAGTATGGTGTGTAGGAGCGAAAGGAACAATAAAAAGGTTGAGGGAGAAGAAGAGATTTTCCAAATAGCGTTTGTTGTTGGATTCTGTGAGGAGGTTGGTATTAAGATCACCGGAAATTATAATGTTATTATAGAAAGGGACATAATTGTACAAGGTTGATTCGAAGGATGAGTCAAAAGGAGTCAAAGGAGGGCGATATACGACCACATAAAGGAGAGGATGTGCTTTACAAGAAATTTCAGCGAAGATAAATTCAATGTGAGGATGATTGGAAGGGGATGAAATAACTAGAATACGGGGTTTCAGGCTATTATGAACATAGAGACCAACACCTTCGCCAGTCCGGGAAACCCGGTCATGACGGATGAAGGTATAATCAGTTAAGGAAACGGAAGAGGAAGGGATATAGGGCTTAAGCCATGTTTCAGAGACTGCAATAATGTGGTAGAAGTTACGGGTGAAATATTGGATAAATTCGTCATAGTGAGCAGGAACGGATTGAGAATTAACATGGCAAGTAGTTAAGACGCAAGACATAACGGAAAGGAGAAAAGTATACATATGATGGATGACGCTGTAGGTAAGAAAAAACTGTGAAAATAAATTTGGAAAGAAGTAAATAATGGCTGTAAGAGAAGAAAAAAAATACAAACAAAATAGAGTTAGGATCAAAAATATGAAAGAGGAAAATACAAAAAATTACATTGGTTAAAATAGAGAAACAATAATAATAATAGTAGTAGATGGGCAACCCAGCACGATGCTGTATTAAACAATAGAAGATTGGGAGTTTACGGATGCATTCTGTAGGTTGACGTAAATCAGAAGGTCAGCAGAAAACATCTAGATCATCTGGTTGGTCGATGTATATCACGGGATGGCCATCTCCTTTTCTGCAGCGCAATCTACCCGCCGAAAACCACACGTATTTTAGTTTACCAGCCGCTCTCTTCTGACGTGCGAGCCAATACAGTCTTCTATTAGCAGGGGTCATTTCTTCACCCAGGTATATCCGGTGGGAGTCGTTTTCCTGCCAGCCGATGTCTCGAGCTGAAAAGACCCTTTTGACCTTTCTTCTTTGGACCAGCTCGTCTCGTACTGCCTGCTTAACAAAGCGAGCTATAACTGGTGGTAATCTAGGATCGTCTTTTTTAGGTCTACGGCGCTCCACAAAATCGATGTCCTCGATGTTAATCTTAACACCGAGACCAGCTCCCACACTGGCAACTAGGGCCGAAGGAGTCTCTCTTGCACGTACCGGAATGCCTCGGATCTCAACCGATCTACAGAGTAGGCCCTGCTCGGCTCTGTTTAATCGTACCTCGAGTTACCCCACTCTGGATTTCAGCGTTTTATTTTCCGTAGTCAATTCCTCCAGATGTTTAGCTTGGCTCTCTAGATGATTTTTTATTTTTGAAAACCTTTCATTTAACTCGAAGCTGAGCTCCCCGTATTTTTCTAATGACGACTTAAGATTTTTAATGTCTTCATTGACTTGGGCGCTAAGTCGATTAACCGCTCCGAGAATATCAGCTGCAGACGGCTCCTTGGTTTCACTTCTTGGTGGACTGGCTGATTTTTCTCTAATTTGGTATGTCTTTTTGCCTTGGTCACATTTTTTACAAAGCCATACTTTTTTTTGAGATTTTAATGTCTCGATCTCTTTATTACCCAGTTTGCAGCATTTACCGTGAAAGATAACCTGACATTTATTGCAGCTTATATTAGTTTTGTCCTCTCTAGAGATGGCCCTATCACAAATAGAGCACTGAACCATTTTCGTGATAATATAATAATATTTACTCACGCTAGAAGAGTGTTTAATTATATTTAATTAGAATTATATTTAATTCTCCTAATATTTAATAAAATAATATTATAATAATAATAAAAGGCTTAGCGAACCCGAAGGTTCGATCCCGACACCACCAATCGCTTATTACACACCGTCCTCCACCGTTCGCCGTCCAAACCTAGTCACTTCAGATCAGCTTTAATGCAATCTTCCCACCTTCGCTTCGGTCTACCCCTCGGACGTTTACCATTCGGTACAGCAAATATTAACCTTTTAGAGACACTGATGGAAGGTTATTAGGGACTACAACGTACTGGGAGCGACCGGTAAGAAAGGATTGGAACCAATTAAGGACACTAGATGATAAGGGAATATTTTTAAGTTTGGTTAGGGGGATATTATAGTCAACTGAGACAAATGCTTAAGAGAAATCAAGATGGATCATGATGGTGATTTTCTGTTGATCTATGTCTGTGTGGAGATCTTGGGAGATTTTAATGAGGGCGGAATGAGTTGAGTAGGAAGGTCTAAAACGAACTGAAAGCAGTTAAGAAGGTTACTTTGTTGAAGATAGTGGGATAGTTGGGATTGTACTATTCGTTGTAAAGGTTAGATAACAGGTTTGGAAAGGTTAGATAACAGGAAAATTGGACGGAAATCATTAGGGGTTGCGGGATTAGAGTTGTTGTTGTTGTTTAGGGCTCAGAGGCGTAAATCCTTGAGGTCATCAACGCTTATCTATGCAGCACTTATTAGTGGCTGGGCCAACTTAAATGGATTAAGGCTAAATGCTGCCAAAACTCAGGCCATTCTCATTGGTTCCAAGCCCCTTCTTAGAGCCCACACCAACTTTCCCTCACTCTATCTAAACAATCATCCCATCACCTTCTACCCTTTGTTAAAAATTTAGGCTTTTTCATAGATCAAACCCTTTCCTGAAATCACCATATCTCTCATATCTCCCGCCGTGCGATTTCTACCCTCAAACTATTCCATCACTTCCGCCATCTTCTACCCCAAAATACCCGTAGACTCCTAGTTTCCTCTCTCATCTTTTCCCACTTTGACTACAGTTGTGTGGTGTACGATGGCCTCTCGGTGGAACTCCGTGATAGACTCAAAAGACTTATGAATAGCTTCGTACGATTTGTAATTGGGACCCCGAGACGCTCCCGTGTCTTCCACCACTACACTGAGTTAGGGTGGCTCTTCCCCTCTTTAAGAAGACAATATCTCCTAGACCCTTTCCTTTATCAAATCATTACCGATCATCGTCCTTCTTATGCCTACAACCTTCTCCAATTTAAGTCCTCAATCCATCCCCTCACTACAAGATCTCGACCCTCTGACCTATACATCCCGTCTCATAGATCTGCCTCATTCCAAAACTCCTTTATAGCCCGCTGTGTCAACTTTTGGAATTCCCTCCCGATCAAAATTCGACATGCCCCTTCCCTTTTCACATTCAAAAACCTCCTATTCCAATTTCTGTTCCCAAAACAGTCAGATACCATCTAACTATTAATACTATATATGTATTGTGTAGCAATCATATAATCATAATACTTGGTAAGCGAGAGTACATGCATTTCCTACTATCGACGCAGGAATTTCAATACATACATTTTTTTTTATTCAATTATAATTAACTGTTTATATATATTCAAGTAAAGTTTTTTTTATGAAATGAACTCATTCTATCTCTTTTTCGTTCTTCATTTCTCAAAGTGTATGTTTATGTTGTTCAACCCTTATATAATATAGTTTTGTTCATAGTTCAAGTGATTCGTTCATAGTTTTAATTGTTTTTTTCATAGTTTTAAATGCTCTGTACATAGTTTTATCTGTATTGCATATAGCTTGTGCACCTAAGGTTTTCTTTACTTTTTATTTTATTTTATCAATTTTATTTATTGTTTCAAACTTTTAGGCCAGTAATATTCTATTCTTTTGTACAATATTGTTATTCTAAAGGGACTTAGTCCCAGAATAAAGTGTTTTTTTCTATATATCTATCTATTATATTTTTGTAAGTGTTGCTAGAGTACGGTACTGTATATTAGTAATATAAATCCATTTGAGAATATAAATTACATTTTATGTAATATGCCTAATGTTTGCATTGACACTATAGTCTCCCGACTCCACATATTTTCTGAGCTGTAATATGTACTATTAATGGAATCCATCTTCCAATCCATTGAAGGGTCATCCACCTTGTAGATGCTGAGTATTTCCAAAAGTCTAATAAACATTTTCATAACAGCCATCCTGTTTACTTAACCATTACGTATATCTTCCAATCCTTTGATTGATCAGCTACCTATTTCAGTAGTTAACTTTATACTGACTGAGTGTGCCTGACAAGAGTCTTCCGACTCATAGCTACCATCACGTTTGTCCTCCAAACCGTTGAAGGCTAATGTATCTACGTTAGAAAGACTGAACTTGCCCACCTCCCGAATCCAAACATTTTCTTTGACATATTTAATGTTTATGTATGGCACAACTGAAAGTTCCTCCCAGATAGTTCCTCCGAATATTTACATTTTACAAAAATTAAAGTTCCTTCTGGCTATGCCCGATAGTCTCGCTGATCAAAGTTCTAATAGAATCCTTATTGGTGTGGAAATATGGATTTAAAATTTTTAATAATCTCACATAGAATCCTCGTCAATGTGGTTATGTGAACTTTGAAATTATGCAAATCTCACAGTCTTTATCGATTTGTAAATATGGACTTTAGATCTTTAATCCCTTATCTCTTATTGTTGTCCTTCGTACATAGATGATTGCTACACTTCGTCATGAAAAGTTATGCCAGGCTACGCTACCACGGCGCAAATGCGTTTACTGCAGTGAGATTTGTCAATCTTAAAAACAGTGTATGAAACATGTACGTTGTTGCCAAAGAAAACCACTGCTCGTTATGACGAAGCGAAGGCGGTTGGAGGCGCCAGTAGGACCTTTGTATGAAATCGAGACAGCTTTTGGAGGGTATCTCAAAACTTTTTTTCCTTCCATGCTATGAAGCAATTGATGTAGCGGAATTTCTTAGCAATCAGACAGACAATCTACGTAGACTGATATCAGAACTTTAGTTGGAATCGGAGGCTCCTGTCAAATTCAATATGATTTTTGAGGCCATATACGAAAATGTTAAAGGAGTAATGTGTGATCGGGCCTTCAAAACCAAAAACATTACGGTTCTACGACATCTCTTCAATTTTGGATTCTCTTAGTGAGATTTTTGTGTAGATGGTGAGTGTGATGGAAGAGACGGCAATGAAGGGAAGCGGCTGGTCATTAAAAAATGTAGATGGGCTTCTCTTGATAGTCATCGATTTTGACCTTTATAGACGTCTACGGCTTTAAATACAAGTATGATAATTATGAATTATTATTTTCTTCCCAGCCACTTAACTATTTTTTTTTTATTCAATATATACACTGTGAAAAAATGACCAAGTCAAAGAGGATTCAAAGACAAGTTTTCATTTATTTATCATTTCCAGATTTAATTTTTAAAATATAATAGATATATTTTATTATTTTACATTACTTATTATTATGGTTAATGAATAAATGTATGTTATGGTCCCTGGCGCGGTATTACTTTACCCGTAAACCAAGAGAATGTGAATTAAAAAAATATATATTAACTACATAAAATGAGTAGCTGGTAGGTGGAAACGATATAGTTGGAGCTCTCGTTCTCTCTCTCACTCTCTCACTCTTACTCTCACTCTTACTCTCACTCTCAGCCTTTGTTTTTTGGTCAGTCGAGTTTCAATAATGAGGGCTACGTCAACGTTCTTTTCTAATAGTAGAGCTGTTAGTTCTAGTCTAATAGTAGTGTGGTTTTTAACACCATTCGCATTCCAAAGGAAAATGGATAAGGGTTTGATGAGATTCATTTAAGGATTTTTTAAAGGGGGATGAGATGAGATACTAGATTTGTGTGGAGTGATATCAGTGGGGTAACAAGGGATTTGAATTCAGTAAGGAAAGAAGCCAACAGATTGGTAAGATCTGTGGCATGTGATGAAGGACGAATATGAGGAATTTGATGTTAATGAGATTGATGAGGGCTTTGTTCATTAGGAGGGACAAGATGTTGACGTTGGGATTGGGGTCGCTTTTGCGGCAGGGCCTCACATTTATCAGTCTGGTCTCTACCCCCAAGTAACTGAGAGGTTTGGCGTTTAAATTTCCACCCAGGATGAAGTGATGTCCTAAGAAGTTGAGAAGGGAACTGAACTGGACATTGGATATGTATCTGTTAGGAGGTCAATATGCTGATGCTAAGGTGACGGAAAAGGAGAAGGTTTTGATTACGATGGCGGTGGATTGTAGGAAACCTTGAGTCGGCAATGGAAGCTGGTGATGAAAAAGGGATTGGTATCCAATAACAGCAGTACCGGCTTGTGCTTTACCGTCAGGATGGTCAGTACGGTATGATATGTATTGAGGTATTTTTAAAAGCTGTTTCTGAGAGATACTTTACTATTTTTCGGTAGGTTTCAGTAGTAGCTGGTGTTATTTTTGTATTGTTGGTCCTGTTAAGGCATGGATAACTGCCAGAGCAGATTTTATTTAGTCGGGTGTAGAACAACTGGAAATTTTTGATTTTTTTCACAAATATCGGAGGAGGCCTTGGTTCACTGGGTATAGCGGCAGACTCCATTACCTCTGGATCATTCTGAACCACTTGGTAGGGGTTTGGTGTAAAGAAAGGAGATTATTCGATCATTTCTTGCGAAGAAGTACCTGGTTGTGGCTGAGGTCCTGGTTCTGGAGTGTTCACTTTGGTTATTGGAGGTGTTCCTTGTAGGCAGCGACGAGTTCTTTGTTTGGCTGGTGAACTACGAGTTGTACTAACGCCGTCTGACCGAGTCCTCTTGGGCACCTTACCGGACATCACTTGGTGACAATACCGCGTATCATAGGAGAAGAAAGAGAAAGAAAGAAAAAAAATATAGAAAATAAAAAAATATATCAAACAACTAATAACAACTGCTCAGATGTACACGTGAAATGTATTCAATGAAAAATCAAAGAGATTCCGCTAAAAAATAGGCAAATACTGAGAGACTAGTTGAGAGCACAACCTTCCAATCAGCTGATCCACTGCCTTCTCCAATTGAAAATTTAAAAAAAATAAAAATAAAAATGAGGGTGTAGATTTTATCCATCCTTCTATGGAACACAAATGAACTTTTAAAAAATAAAACCGAATTGGACATGTAATTACATGAAAAACGAGCAGACATTGGTTTGATAAATGAAACTCACCCCTCTTCTTGAAATAAAGTAAATATTCCAGATTACACAATTTACAGGACAGATAACCCAAACAACACTTCAGATGACGGAACTGCCGTCATTATCAAAACATCACTCAAACATTATCCTATACATTTGCCAAAAAAAAAAAAACAACAGACATACAAGCTGCTGATATAACACTGCACACAACATTGCACTCCATAACATTAGCAGCAGTATATTGTTATGTTTGTTACTCGCTGATGTTTTGTAGTTTCTTTGAAAAATTGGGAAGGTGTTTAATTTCTGGTGGCGACTACAATACTAAGCATCAGTTATGGGGGTCGCGATTGTGCTCTTCAAGAGGTAAAAAATCTTTGGTCTGCACTCCATAAGCTTTCGTTAAACACCATATCACCAAATACTCCAACTTATTGGCCTACATCGAGGCTAAAGTCACCTGACATACGGTAATTCTTCATTACTAAAGAACTAAAGGCCATAACTTACACCGTTAGATCTAGCTGTGATCTATGCTCTGATTATTCCCTTCTACACTTGGTCCTTTTTGAAGAACCATGCCAAAAATAAGAAAGCCCAACCCTTATTCAAGGAAACACAGATTGGAATTGTTTTCAAGCTAACTGAAATCAGCGGTTTTTAGTTCCTCTCACACTAAAAAATTAAAACGAAATCAAAGAAGCCGTTGAAGTATTGAGAAAGAACATCCAGGAATCTGCACTGATCTCATATTGGTTATAAATAACCTCAGCACTGACGATGGAAGCTCATTGAGGCAAACTAAAAAGCTATTAAAGCATCACGAGGTGTCTGCTCCACTACGAAAAGAGGATGGTTCTTAGGTCGTGTCTGACAGTGAAAAAGCTGAACTCTTTGCTGACCATCTATCGGCTGTCTTCACTCCACTTACAGACTACCAAGACAATGATCATGCAAATTATAAACAAGATTCTTTCAAATCTCCTTACCACTAACATTACCTTCTTCGGCTTTCACTCCATCTGAAGTACTACAGGCAATTCGGAAGTTACCCAAAAGGAAAGCCCCAGGATATCTGATCACTGCTGAGCTACTCCAGGATATGCCCAGAAAAGCGATAGTCTATCTAACAACCCTATTCAACGCCATATTAAGGACAACTAAATTCCCATTGCAATGGAAGTTTTCACAAAAACTAATGATACAAAAATCGCAATAGCCTTTTCTCCTACAGACCCATTAATCTACTTCCAATTTGCTATATTTTTTTTGAAAAAATACTTTACAGACGCATACTCAACACACTAACAGAGAATCAAAGTTAACTCAACACCAATTCGGATTCCGTTCACTACATTCAACCATACACCAACTTCACAGACTCACGGACTACATTTCAATTACACCAAAAGATAGATTATACGCTATTGGCGTATTTCTGGATGTTGCTCAAGCATTCGACAGAGTCTGTCACGATGCACTGCTCTACAAACTTAAATCATTTCTTACTTCTAACTATTACCTTATTCGTCTTTCCTTCCTTTCAAACAAATTTTTCTCTGTCCGACAGGGATCGGAAACTTCCATACATTCAGTAAGGGACGGAGTACCGCTAGAATCGATTCTTGCACCTTTACTGTACATAATATACACAAATGATATATCAACTTATGATATATTTGGCGTAGGGATGTGGTGACTCCATCGCCCGGTCTTTGTACCGCAGTCAACCACTGGCCCTCCAGGTTGGGAGAACACTTACACTATCACACATACAGTACACAAACACATTACACTGTTCACTAGATCATCTACAGTTCACACCTTAGGTTCGCCTTCCCTAGGAAGCCGCCCCGGAGGGGGTGTCTGTCTGCAGACACAAAGGTGACAGCCCCACCAGCAGGCTAGGGTATGTAGTATGGGTTGATGGCCCCACTACCCGAATTTAAACTAATCAGGAAACCTGAAACCGCCTCGGAGCTTAATAATAAAAAACGGAAACAATCCGGCAATATCAGGCTTAGCTTTAACGTTGGATACTGGAATGTCTTTACTCTCTTAAGACCCGGAACACTGAAATTGCTCTTAGAACAGATTGGCAGATATCATTTAGACATTAATGCCATCCAGGAAATCCGATGGACTGGTCAGGGAATCATTGAAAAAAAGACTTACACCATTTACTATAGTGGCAGTGAGAGAACTCATGAATATGGCACAGGATTTACGATAAAAGGAAGATATCGACAGGTAATAGGGTTCAGGGCTGTAAGCGCAAGAATTTGTGTAGTAAGGATCCAAGGAACATTTTATAATTATTCCATTTTAAGTGTGCATGCCCCCATGGAAGTTTCGGAAGAGGTAAAAAAGAAGCTTTTTATGAACTATTTGAGAAAACTGTGGATGACTGCCAACAAAGTGGTATTAAAATCATCGCAAGTGACTTCAATGCAAAAGTAGGCAAGGAAACAATATTTCACCCAACTATAGGTAAACATAGTTTGCACAAGTCAAGTAATGACAACGCCGTAAGGCTTATAAATTTTGCTACTTCTCGTAGCAATCGGCAATACTCTTTCCCTCATAAGAAAATCCACAAGGGAACATGGAAAACACCTGACGGGTCAACACTGAACCAAATCGATCATACCCTTATCGATAGGAGGTACATGCCCAATCTCCTTAACGTGAGAGTATTCAGAGGGGCGAATGTGGGTTCCGATCACTTTTTAAGCATCGCTCATTTCCTAGCACGGATAGCGCCAGCACAGAGGCCTAAGCGATACGACCTAAATAAGCTTAAGGATCCAATAATTCTCGCACAGTATGAATCGGAACTGGGTAGGTGTATTCGGCAGGTTAATGTTCTGGAGGGCTATATCGACACCGCATGGACTGCATACTCAAAGGCTATATCAGATACAGCCACTAAACTGCTTCGACCACAAGAGAGGGATTCGAGATCTCCATGGTTTGACGAAGAGTGTAAGAGAGCAATACGATTGAAGAACAAAGCATATAAAGCCAAGGTTCACCGCCAGACCAAGAGTAATCCCATATTATATAGACAGTGGAGGCCACTAGCGGATCCAGGATTTAATTTTGGGGGGGCTTCAGCCCGAAAGCTTTTTTGTTTCATAAAAATAACGATAATGACTTTGAAAAAAAGAAAGAAACTAACTGCCTGTATGAAATGGTGTTTAAGTGATTCCTAAAGCCCTTTTAATATTAATCACCGCAGAGCAAGATCGAAGTGGCATAGAACCAGATATCCAACAGATAAAACTCATTATACCCAACTGACTAACAAACTAAAATCTGAAATTAAAAAATACAAAATTCAAAATTTACTAAATTTTACTGAAAAACTTACACCTACCGACAAATCACTATGGACGACCACTAAAAGGCTCCTGAAATTTAAAGACTGTAATCATCCGCTTCTTACTGAAGCTCAAACCTGGTCCAAATCCGATGAAGAAAAATCACAAATCTTGGCTCGTCACCTCTTTAAAACCTTTAATCCACACCCCGATATTCTTAACCCAAATCACCTTGAATGTATTGAAGCAGAACTGGATATCCCACTCCAAATGTCTCTTCCACCTAAAGCCTTTCATCCTTCAGAAATATCCGACATCATTCAAAGGTTACCTTCCCGAAAAGCTCCTGGACACGACCTAATTACATCCCAGATCCTAAAACTCCTTCCTCGGAAAGCCATTCTATTCCTTACATATATACATAATGCTGTACTGCGATCAACATACTTTCCTGACCCTTGGAAATTCTCTATTATCAAAATGATACATAAACCCAAAAAGCCACCAGAAAACCCATCCTCTTATCGCCCTATCTCCCTTTTACCCATCCTAGGCAAAATCCTTGAAAAGCTCATTCTAAATCACCTGTACCCCATCCTAGATTCTAATCACATTATCCCAGATCATCAATTAAGATTCCGCAGATCCCATTCCACTATCCAGCAATGCCATCGTGTGGTGGATGTTGTCTCCTCTGCATTGGAGCGCGGAATGTACTGCACGGGAGTCTTTCTCGATGTAGAACAGGATTTTGATCGAGTCTGGCACCCAGGACTGCTTTACAAACTCCGTAAATTCCTGCACCCTACATACTTCCTCATTATCCGTTCCTATCTTACTGATAGATCCTTCAAAGTAAATCATAATAATGCCTATTCATCCCTTTTTTCCCAGTCCGCTTGTGTTCATCAAGGTAGTATCCTAGGTCCTATCCTTTACACAGTTTATACAGCTGATATCCCAACCCATCCTAACACAGTCATCACCACGTACGCCGATGATACATGTGTCGTATCAGTTAATAACGACCCAACAATTGCATCCCAAACCCTTCAATCACACATCACAAACCTTGAAGAATGGTGTCAAAACTGGAGAATAAAAATAAATTCCAATAAATCCCATCAAATCACCTTTATCCTTTGTCGTAAACCTATGTCCTCTTGTCCTACAGTATCCTTTAATAATACCCCACTTATTCCTGTTGAACAAATTCGATACCTTGGACTCCACTTAGACAAACGTCTAACTTGGAATCCTCATACCAGACTGAAACGACAAGAAACAGCTCGACGTTTCCGACTACTCCAGCACTTACTAGATAAACGCTCTAACCTCCCAGTCAATTACAAAAGACTCATATACATGACTACAATAAGACCTATTTGGACTTACGGAGTTGAGCTCTGGGGCTCCACTAAGCCATCGAATTCCTCTCGTATTCAATCCTTACAATCCAAAATCCTTCGTAAAATCCTCACTGCTCCTTACTTTGTAACAAACAAAATCATCCATAACGACCTTAATGTTCCTTATGTTTCTGACTTGGCCCAATCCAGATACCTATCCTTCCATAACAAACTTCAGAACCATCCAAACCCTCTCGTTTCTAACCTTGCTTCCTCTTCGATCCCTGACAACCCTCAGAGGCGTCTGAAAAGAAGATGGCCTCGAGATCTCCTTTTGTAAATACATTTTTAGAGTGCTACCAATGGGTAGTTTCTCAACATGTGATTTCATGCTATTTTATTCCTTTGTTCACATTTACTGAATGTATTTTTACTTGTAAGACAGTTGTAAATATCACCAATAAAAAAAAAATAAAAAAAAAATATTAATCACACGAACAATAATACTTTAAGAGATACTTTTTAAATATTTTTTTCGATAAAACATGGTTATATTTTACCATTTGGGGGTAAATTGGTTTGCTTCAGTCAATGGAACCTCAGGATGAAGAGACAAAATTTCCTCTCTGAAATGCGAAACTTAAAAATATTAAGGCTGCAGGAATTTCCTGCAGAACTACTTAAATGTGGAGGAAGTGAATTACTGAAAATCCTTAAGAATATCATGATTCGGATCTGGACTGATGAAGTAAGGCCAGAATTTTGGAATTAATCAATAATATGTCCAATCCATAAAAAGAGTGATCGGCTAGTCTGCGGTAATTATAGAGGCATCTCCTTACTCTCTTGTGCGTACAAAGTGTTGTCCAACATTCTTTTCCAACGACTATTCGCCTATGCAGAAAAGATCTTCGGCCTGTACCAGTGTGGTTTTCGGAAAGGATGATCTACCATTGACCAGATATTTTGCGTGCGCATCATGCTCGAAAAAGGACGTGAATGTAAGCTTAAAACACATAATATTTTTGTTGATTTTAAAGAAGCATATGATAGTGTTCATAGGGAACAGCTTTATGAGGCAATGAGAGAGCTCGGAATCCCTGAAAAACTTATTAGATTGGTAAGACTCACCATGAGAGAAGTGAGATGCATGGTACAAGTTGGAGGAGCAAGATCGGCAGAACTCACTTCTGGAAAACGACTAAGGCAGGAAGATACTCTGGCATGTCTCTTTGATTTAGCTTTTGAGAAGTCCATTAGAGATTCTGGTATTCAAGAGGGCGGAACAGTATTCAGCCGGACAGTGCAACTTCTTGCATATGCAGATGATATCGACATTGCTGGACGTTCTTTCTAGGCAGTTTCTGATGGATTCTTGAAACTAGTGGAAGCGGCAAGAAAAATGGGCCTTAAAGTTAAAGAGGAAAATCCCAGTTCGAAAGGATTATCATCGGAGAATTCTCTCCGAATATTTATCTCGGATACCTTATAACTTATGATAATCTTGTTTTTTTTTTTTTTTTTTTTTTTTTTTTTAATAGTAATACAATCAGCCACTGTTGGAGGGCTATAAGTATTAAGGCTAAAAGTTCTCATTCATACAGTATATACAAGTAATACAGAAGTAACTATAAATATAAAAAGTAAATAAACAATACTTATAAAAAAAATGTAAATCAATAGAAAAAAAAAATAAATAAACAAAATAAAATAAAAAACTTCTAAACACATTCATACCTATATACAATATATACATTCGCCCAGGAATCTCCGAGCCAGGCTTTTCTCCCCACATGTGGAAAGCAAAGCAGGACTCCAGAGATCCCAGTGCCACTTTTCCAGCCGCATCACTAGTATTAAAAGCCAGTGGAGGCTGAAGGAGGGCACTAGAGCCACAGATGCTCAGGACTTGAGTGGAGAAGCTGGCCATTGCCAGGACTCCAGAAGCATATTTACAATAGATCTCGCGGCCACTGCCGTTTTAACCTTCGAGGGGGATTGTAGGGATGGTGGGAGCTGGATAGGGATTGAGCTAGAGGATTTGGATGATGGATAAGGTTCTGGTGAAAGTTTGAGAATCTGGATGGGATGATGTCGAGGACAAAAGGGATGTTAAGGTCATGGTGTAGGGTCTTATTTGTGACATAATATGGGGCATTGGCTATTGTTCTAAGTACTTTGGACTGGAAGGATTGGATGCGTTTGATATTCGAATGTTTAGCAGTTCCCCACAGTTCAAGTCCGTAGGTCCAGATAGGTTTCAGTATTGTCTTGTAGATTAAAAGTTTATTTTCAATCGAAAGATGAGATGTCCTGCTTAGTAGTCTATATAGCTGGCCATATCGTTGGTTAAGTTCTTGTCTTTTAAGTCTCGTATGTGGGTTCCAAGTTAGTCTTTTGTCTAGAAGGAAGCCAAGGTAACGGACTGTATCTGAGTAGGGAAGTGGTATTGAATTGAAAAGGATTGTGGGACAGGATCTGCGTCGCAGAGTGAAAGTAATATATTTACATTTTGCTTCATTGATTTTAATGCGCCAGTCGTTGCACCACTGCTCAATCAAGGAGAGGTGAGATTGTAGGTTTTGAGATGCTATTTGAGGATCTGAGTGGGAGGATAGAATGGCAGTATCATCGGCAAATGTAGCTAGGAAGGTATCGGGATTTGGAGGGATATCGGCAGTGAAAAGGATGTAGAGAACTGGACCCAAAACACTGCCTTGTGGAACACCAGCCTCAACTGGATAGTAAGTGGAGAATTCGGTGCAGCAACGGACTTGGAAGGAACGATTTGAGGGATAGGATTTGATGACTAGGTATAAGGATTGGGGTAAATGGGTTTTGAGCTTGAAAAGCAAGCCATCGTGCCACACCCGGTCGAAAGCTTGCGCTACGTCCAGAAAGGCACCAGTGCAATATTGCTTGTTTTCAAGTATGATAATCTTGTAGATTCTGAAAATAAGCGAAGAGTGCTATGTGCCAATCGTTGTTATTACAGTCTCAGACCATATTTTAGGAGCCGTGCTTTAACCATAGGAACAAAAATCCTATTGTAAAACGCAATTATTCGATCGATACTCCTTTATGGCTCAGAAACATGGACTATCTCCAAAACTGACGAACAGAATCTAATGGTCTTTGAGAAGAAGATTTTGCGTAAGATCTTTGGAGCTGTGAAAGTTGACCAGTCATGGAGACGTCGGACAAACCAGGAGCTCAAAGATTTGTTTAAAGAACCATAGGTGGTTCATTTCATGAAGCTCGATAGATTGAGGTGGACTAGGCACGTCGCTCGAATGGCTGAGAATCACATCCCGAAAAAGATCACGAAAGAAGTAATGCACGGAACAAGATGTAGAGGAAGACCTCGGCTTCGTTGGAGTGACGGTATGGCTGGTGATTCCAGGTCCATGTTAGAAGTGAGGAACTGGGTGGCGGCTGCACAGGATAGGAACAATCGGTGGAGGCTGGTCGAGTTGTTACGCCGACTGAATATAATAGAATATATCAACTTACCATAACACATTAATTGCAATCTATGCGTATTACACTGCTATTCTCATCAGACATGTTGACATCACAAAAGCATCGCTGACCCTACAACATTATTTACAAATATTACAGGAATGGTTTAAAAAATGGAAAATTTAACTCAACAGTGATAAATCTCAGCACACCACCTTCACGCACCGACATGACACGTTCACTTTGGTACGTCAGTAACAAAACATTACATACAGACTTAAACATACCGATGGTACAAGATCACATTCAGACATCATATAAAAAATTCCATGCCTAACTTCACCAACAACCCATTATACTTATACAAAACATGGCCACGAGACATATGCCAGAAAACGACCGACGAAGGCTGAAAAGGAGCTGGTTAATGGATCTCGTGGATTAAATGTTTCTTTTATTTCAAGTTAGGAGTAGGTGCCGATGGGTACGTCCCTCATGCCTGACATGCCAATTCTATCAATAAATATCACATTCGCTTATTGTTACAGGCTGACAGGTGTGAATTAAATAATAAATATTAAACAAATAAAATAAAATCAAAAATGTGTGGATTAATTTTAATGTATTTTTTTCTATATTAAAAAGGTCATTGAGTATATCATATATTTTATATAAAAATACTCATTTAAAAAGTAAAAAGTAAAAACAAAATGTAAAACTTTGTTCAAATTAATAATTTTTGTTGTTGTTAAAATGAAGTGTTTAAGACTTTATTTTATCCATAAAATGCAACTGTTATATCCTCCTTAGCTGTTTATATTAATCTCTCCAAAGTAAATTCAATAAGAGCAGTTTAATACCTATAGAGATGATTGATCCGTCACAAAACGTAATGCTGTCATACAATTCTGAGTTTATATATTATAAAATAATAATTTCATGCTCTAGGTATCTGATTTTTGTTATGAGTTGGCAGTGGGAATAGGAAGTTGATGATATCAATTCGACATATTAGGATACATGTTTCAGGAGCCACTCCTTGCTACATGTGGTACTGGTTTACCTGTTGGGTAAAAATTACGAATCTCGATTTTTTTTATCAAGGGAGCACTGGCGCTCTCTATTGATTTTTCAGAAGTGTAGCAACCGATCGAGACCTTGATTTTTCCAGTAGAGTGAGCTTTTAACGTATTATAATGTCAGTAATGGATTGTCCGGTAACGTAAATGAAATTCAAAAATTAATTCTGTAATGTGACAAAAGTGAATTTATTTAGTTCCCCTCAGTGATACCTTGTGAACACAATGCAAGTTGCTACTTTATTTCGTGAAGCTACTACTCTATTAGGTGCTGGTATGGAAGCACCTGAAGGAACAGGGCTCAAACTGTGAGTTTAAGTTTAAGTGCTGAATTATAAATATATTGTTTAGATATATTCTTTTTTACTCGGATTTTCTTCTACTAGTTTAACCTTTATGCAGTTTGTTTACATTGCTCTGAAGCATTTGTCATTGGATATTAAATTCCTTGGGTGTTTTCTACTCTTGATATGTCATTCCCTTTAAATTTTGTGTATTTTTGGTTGGATGAAAATGTATATTTACACACACACATATATTTATGTCAAATATCATCTCATATTTTTAAAACTTGATTTGCTATTAACTAATAGTATTATTCATTGTTGCTCTTCATTATTCCTTTTCATTATTAATACGTTTATTAAAAAAAAAAAAACACTGTTGATGAATCTTAACTCTCAAATCTCAGTACCCTTATATTTGAAAGAACTGTTGTTTATTATTTGATTTGTACAATTTATGGTTTACATTCATTAGTATTTAGGCATCGATAAAAAAGAATTTTTTTGAAAATGGATTGCAGTAGTCTTATGTTTATCAGTTGTCATTTTAGGGCATCTGGCTTCATTATAGTTCATATTGTGATTATAGATAAAATTGTGACTTGATTATAGTTCAAACTGTATTTTTTTCTATTGTTTCTGGTATTGTTCAATTTAAATTTGCCTGACAATTTACTTTATATGATGGTCATTAAATTACAGCCTGCTTTTATTTTATTTACTTTATACCTTTTCATGAATCCTTGTTTATCTTTTTTGACATGTATTTATTGCTTTAAACAATGTGTATTTTTTATACCGTTTAACTTGGTAATCCTGGAATAGCAAATCATTCCCTGTACTTGCATTAGTCCTATTTCTGTTTAAGCATTTCATTACAGTATATATATTTATGATGTTAATTGTTTTCCTATCGGGTTTAACGAATTCTTAAAAGGTTATGATCTAATTGAGATAATATTATTATGTATAACTTCTGTTTTTTAATGTACTGGTTCAGAATATCAGTTTAATTATATATCTATTTCAATCAGTTATGTATCATAATGGTTTTTTAAACTGTGTTTTGTATATTTTATACTATCTGGATTTTTTTTAATTTAAGGTATTAAAATTTTATTTGGAGTGCACCAATATTTTTTTCATCTGATATGTTTGTAGAGTTGACATAATAATTGTTTACTCAAATACTTCCTGTTGGTTTCTTTTTTTTTATTTTAAGCCTATAACATTGTGACGTAATGCAGCTTTGAAATATGATATCGAGCCATAACTACTTTATTTTGATGTATTTGTTAACCAGTTTTATACCTTAAGAAATTTTTATTTTTCAATTTCCAAGATCCATAACAACTTTTTAATTTCTAAAAAATTATATGTCCATCGCAGACGTTAGTTGAAAATTGTTCTTCACCTTGATAAGTTCTTTCATTTATTTAGCTAGGGCTTAGGTTTATAAACTGTGGTTTGTGGAGCTCAGTGGTTCCAGTAGCCACATCCTGTGTTCCATGGAATAATTTTGATATTAATTTTACATTCTCTGACTTTTCACTTTTATTGAGACAAGACATTTAGTTAAAATCCTACATTGTCAAGATTCTTCTTATTTATTGTTACTTAAACAATTATCAATATAACTGCTTATTACTATAACTTCTTAAAATGCAGTGAGTTGGGATGGGATCTGCAAAGGTATTGTTAAAGAAGAGGTCTTAAGACTAAGTCCAAGTTCAAGAATTTTGAGTCTAGAGACTAGTATGTTAAAAAGGGCCAAGTATGAAAGGTGTCTGCTTTTACTGGTATAGTAATAATTATCATAGACGTACTTGTGATCACCATCATTATTTCAGGTATTCTGTCATTATACACTGACAGGCAAAAAATTCCACCCACTTGATTTTTTCATGTTTTCATCTAAAAATATTTCTGCTTTGGATTGGTCTATTGTTTTTAATGAATAAATAGGTAATCTTTTTGTTTTTTTTTTCAATTAGGAATGTTAATATAGAGGACAATAACTCTTAATCCTTAATTCAATGAAATGATTCTAGATTCCAATGTTTACTTTCTATGGAATCAAAATGTTTATTCAGTATCATTAGTTCAGTGCCGTTTCTTGCAGCACATTTCTTAGTCTCCGGCTTTTAATTTTTTCAATATTAAGTTTAAAAATGCATCTTAGTGCTGAGGATGTTGCGCGTGGTGTGGCACTTATTGATATACCGCCATCAGCCGTTTTCGGGAAACTGGTTTTTACAATAGAAGGCCCGGTTCTGGACACCCTAGGGTAACAGAACCACGGGATGACCAGTTTTTAACTTCGAGAATTTTATGAAACCGGCACCTTACCGTTGTTCAAGTAATTCATCAGCTCGAAGAAGTTCGAGGTGTGCAAATTTCTGAACGTACCGCTCGGAAAAGATTAAATGAGTATGGATTAATGACTTTTCGTCCAGTAAGAGGACCAGAGTTGACCAGAACTCACAGAGTAACACGGCTGACTTTTGCTCGAGAACATAGCCATTGGACTAGGGACGAATGGAGTGCTGTACTTTTTTCAGATGAGTCAAGATTCGATCTCCAGACCGGCGTGAAAGGGTGTGGATAAGAAGAAACGAAAGATATGCAGCCTGTAATATTTCCCAGAGCCAACCTTTCCAACGTGGTTCCTTAATGGTGTGGGCTGGGATTTCAACGGAGCGCTGCACATAATTGGTTGTTATTCGTGGAGGGTCATTGACGGCCATTCGCTATGTAGATGAGATTTTGGAACCTCATGTGTTACCTATCCTCAATGAAATTGGCAATCATTCTATACTAGTGCACGATAATGCACGCCCGCATAGTGCAGACGTTCCTTCAACAGGAGGAGGTTTTAGCCTTTCCAGCTTGTTCTCCAGATTTGAACCCCATTGAGCATTTATGGGATAACCTTGGAAGACGAATAAGAGCGCGTGCAACACTTCCTGATACACTGCAGGACCTTGAAAGGGCTCTTCGGGAGGAATAGGCTATCCTCCAGCAAAGGAACATTTCCCGACTGGTGGAAAGTATGCTGAGGCATCTTCAAGAAGTAGTGAAGGCAAGAGGAGGAAACACACGCTACTAAACGATGATGTAATTAATTTCTTTTAGAATAATAATGGTTCGTTTTGAAATCTTGGAAACATTGTAATCTAGAATAATTTCATTGAATTAAGGATTAAGGGTTATTGTCCTCTATATTAACATTCCTAATTGAAAACAAACAAAAAGATTACCTATTTATTCATTAAAAACAATAGACCAATCCAAAGCAGAAATATTTTAAGATGAAAACATGAAAAAATCAAGTGGGTGGAATTTTTTGCCTGTCAGTGTATTTAAATTCCAAACATCTTTTTTTCCCATTATGTATCTATCCTACAAGGATATTTACTTGAATTTGAATAATCGTGAGGACCTGTTTTTTTTTATATATATATTTCTTTTAATTTAATTATAAATAGTATTTGAGAATCAAACATTTTCCATTTGATTTATTGTATGCAAAAGTGAAATATTTGCTTCATAAAATAAATGTTATGTGACAATATTTTAGAGTATTTGATTTCATATACGGTAGAATGTTGATTATCCAGATTAATTAATGCCAACTTTGATCCAGGTTTTGAATTAACATTGATGCAAATGCAGTTATACATGTTTATATAGTAAAATTGCTACTCAGAGCAAATAATAAAAAAGGATATAGATAGTATGGGATGTGATCTTATCAATGAAAAAAAAATAGAGAACGTGAAGAAACTACAAAATAAATCCACAGTGCAGGACTTTTTATCAAGAAATTTTGATGTGGCCTATGGGGTGTATTGCAAAAACTGAAGATTGACCTTTTATGCAAAATAGGCCTAGTTTGGCAGCGGTGCATCTTGCCACTTTTTAAATTGTGGAGATGACTGATATTAAGTTTTACCCTGTAATAAATGATTTTATTCTTTGTTTAATTTGACAAGAAATTCTGATTTTCATGAAGTCGAGTTGGCCATTTCTAACTTGTTTTAAAATTCCTTCTTACTCTTTTATCTTGACATTTCAGGGTATATTTTTTTTATCTTCAGAACTTTAAGCTGACCAACATAGAGCAGAGCTGAAAGCTATATAGAAGGACATAGATGATGTAATCCAATGTATAAAACCAGGAAAGTTACGCTTGGTTGGACAAACTGTGAGGATGGTAGAGGAAGAGATTGCTGTCAAAGTGTTCCGATAGCAAAAATCCTCAAGTCCTGCTTGATGTCTGTAATAAAAAGGCAGCAGCACTCAGTAGAGTACACTGTGGGATCAGTACTGAAGCATACCAAGACTTCGTTGGCCGTTGAGTTAATAGATTGATATTTATGACTTAAAGATGAAATATTTTGCCTACATTTTTATTTCTTCTTTCGTTACGCACTATAAGTTATCTGCTTCAATGTTTATTTTTAATTTTCATAGCCATGAGCGATTGACTACCAACTGGTTACATTAAATTACAAATGTTGGTATATAGAAGTAAAAGTAATCTTTATTATGTACAATTTTTAATATTAGAAAATAGAAGACATAAAAATATAAGTGAAGTATTAGATTTGTATACTGTAAGTTATGAAGATGGAGAAAGTATTCTTTGTTGCATCAGCATGAAATATTTGGTACTTGTATAATAGCGGGTAGCGTCAAAACCTCCCTTGTTATCTAATCTTATTTCACATAACCTCCCTTATATCCTCTAACCTAAGTTATTCCTTTGTTTATTTTTTGTTCTTTGTGTAAGCTGTGAGTTAGTTTTATTTAATCATGGATGTTGTCACATTGTGGGAATTGCCGTCTTCAGAAGAAGAGGCTATCAAATATTTTCAAGACACCGGGATATTTGCAAAGGTGGAATATTTTTATGGAGGTCATCAATTGAAGTTCGACGGGAAGATTAAATGGAGATGCTTTCGTAGTTGTAACAAAACCGTTTCTATAAGGAAAAGAATGTGGTTAGAGGGGTCGAGGATTTCTTTTTTAACGGCTTTAAAATTCATTTATGGGCTGTCCCATAATTTAACAACAATACAGTGGAGGAAAGAGCAGCTCAAACTATCCCAGGCAACTATCGTAACGTGGAACAAATTTTTCAGAGAGTTTTGTGCCCATAACATGTTATACATGTCAAGTAAAGAAATTGGAGGGCCTGGCAAAGTCTTTGAAGTAGACGTGTCTTTTTTCTAAAAGAACAAATCATGTAGTCCTACCTGATGTTTGGTAGAGTTTGCTGAGAAACAGACGAGTGTTTTATCGTCAAAATAAACGACAGAAAAGCAACAACTTTATTAAAGCTATTAAAAACAATGTACAAGAGGGAAGCCTCATTTATTCCAACTGTTGGAAAGGATACAACACCAAACAACTCAATGAAGCAAAGTATAATCATTTCCAGGTGAATCACAGCTATAATTTTGTTGATCCATCAAGTGGGGTCCATACTCAACACATTGAACGATTATGGGGCTCAGCTAAGTGGGAAAATAGAAAACATAGAGGAACTGCCATACAACACCTTGATTCATATTTATGTGAGTTTTTGTGGCGGCGGGCTCACAGAGAAGAGGATCCCTTCCTTGCTATTTTAAATACCATAAAACTATTTTCCATACCAAAATAAATTAAGTTAGAATAAAATTGTTCATATTTTGTTTATAGTGTTTATATCGTTTCTTTTATATGTACATCTGTTCTTTATAGTCTTCATAGTGTTTCTTTTATATTACATATGCCGTTTAAGTGGTTTTTTATTATTTCATTTATTTTTTTCTATTTTTTGCCTATTTTTATTATTAGTGCCCATAACATGAATTTTTTTTTTGTTCACAATTTCAATAATATCAATACAATACAATACATATGAATACGAAGACATAATAATATGAATGTAATACAATAAATATGGGTACGAAGATATTATCAGTGGCTTATCAGAGTTATCAGTGTTAAGGTTATAAACATTGGCAAATAGCAGTTGGACGCTACCAGCTATTATATAATTGCCAAATATTTGATAAAAAAAAAAATAAAATAAAAAATAAAGAAATTTGAAAATTGTCAACTTGATCTAACAGTATTAATTTTATATTCTAATTAATAACTATTGTTGATTTTTGTTTTTATTTGTTAGCCCAATACTTCCACTGAAGTCCTATACTGCCAACTATTGTTAATGTTATATAAATTACATAATGAAGTTCACATTAATAAATAATAAAATCCAATTATTAGTAATATATAAATTTTATAATGTTATTACTATGTTTAAATGTGACTATATTTCTTTTCTGAATCATTCTATTTTCTGATTAGTTTTATATTTGGAATTAAGTTTGAACGTTTTTTATTCTACAAATAAGAATATCAATGTTAATTTTCCTTAAACTCGTTGGTTTTACAGGAGTGAGGCATTAAAATAAGTCTCAAAGTTATTTTATGATCTCAAAGGCAGAAGGTGGAAATTTTGAATAATTTAGCATTCGGGAGTCAAAATGTTACTTTGTATTATTTTAAATGAAAAATAATGGGTCAAATAATGCCCTCAAAAATGAAGTAGCAGATCTGTCTTCAATGTCTTTTGGAAAGTTAATCTCAACTTGATGATTCAATTGATAGTCTGGTTGATCCACATCCGGATAATTGATGCTCCCCCTTGCTTTGAAATCATAAATTAATGTATGGAGCAGGAGAAAGAAGTGTCTGTAGGATTTTTAAAGTAGTATTATCTTCACTAATACTAGCTGTCAGTGGAACAGAATTTTGTTTTATTAAACTGAAGTGAAATTTTAAATATTTAGTGTGATTAGGCGGAAAATGTTAATTGGATAAACAATTTATTTGTGATTTATTTAAAACTTTTTGTTTATTTTAAAAATCTTAATTATCAAAATGTTATTGAATAATTTTAGTAAAGATTTCACTTTTCATATTACAGTCATTTGAATTCTATTTCCTATTTATATCCTAATAGTCTGTGGTACAGTCCCCTTTTTATTAAATCATTAACATCCACCTAACCTTTCCACTTGAATAGTAAGATAATATGATTACAAAGTCGAAAAATAAGGTGGCCTACAAAAATATTTGTGTGTTTGGCATGACCTCCACTCCCAAAATGTATAAATAATGATCATATTATCCTTCAATTCAAGTGGAAGCCAAATGGATATTCATGAATTCTTAGTACCTAATTAAATAAACAAAGTTTGTCTATCTCCAGATTGAAAATGCTCCAATTCTGAGAAGTTTTGTAAATAGAGTCTTTGTAGGTTATGAAGAAATGAAGTCATTCACGAAGGTTTATTCATATGTTAATAATTAGATAAAAGGGGTCTGTGCCACGGACTGTAAAAAGAAGTGAAAAATATTTATATGTGTGTGTGTTTTAATTTTGTGGTTTAAAAAACTTAGTTTATTAATATTATGATTTAGATTTTATTATAGAAATTGGTCTTCTGTATTATAGTTTTATTTAAACAAAAAAAAAGGGGGGGAATGGGGTAGCTCAGTGGTAGGGCACTAAGCTTCGAATGCAAAGGTCCCAGGTTCGAATCCTGGCTCATGGCAGAAAATTTATTTATCTGTTTCATTGGCCATGGGGCCACCCTGGGTCGGGAGACCCTCCTGGGGCACACCCAGCCTCTATAAAGTTTGTACCCTTAATTAAATAATTAATTAAGGGGGAAAACCTGGTGGTTGAGCGTGATCTCGGTCAAATCACCTCCTTGCACGATCGTTGACCTAAAAACAGTGCTTTCCCTAAATAGTACTGAACCCCAGACCCTTCATGGGTTGTAGTGGTACAGGTTAGGTTAAAAAAAAAACAACTTATTATTGCTGAATTTCATAAATTGAATTTTATACTTTAAATTTAAGATTGAAATGGTAGCAGATCTGAAGAGTAATAAGAATGTTGATATAAACTATGGTCCGATTCTGCACAAAAAATCAGAGATTTTAGAAGAAAAAATAATCAGAGAATAAGTGGTAGAAGCATTGGATATTTTTACCAAAATCCATGTTGCTGAAAGGCAAGGAAGGAAATAAATAATTCAGGAAATTAAAGTGTTTTTTTTTTTGTGTAAGACAATTTCTTTTTTTAATTGCAAGTTTTAACTAAAACCTATTTAATGTGGGTCAAAACAGTCAAATTATCTACTGATAATAGTAAAATTTATCTTTCTATATACAATTTAAGAAGATTTTAAATGGGTGAATTATGGTATGTTCTGTTTTTCAAAATATCATGAATTATTTATTTTTTGTTTTGTTTTTCATCAGCCTTCAGAATTACTGATTCTCCACTTTTAGAAAAACATTGTTTAACAAGCTTTAAGTCGATATGTGTTAGTAATCTGATCCCAGATCTCTCAGGTTATCGTGCAGAGGATTTTTCTCTCAAAACTCTCAATACTTTTTTCTAGGGTGCTGGTTTGTATCCAGGCCGCCATGTATTAGAACGGATTTTATCATATTATTGTACATCCTTAATTTGAGATCTTTCAGGATTTAAATACCTATGAAAGGGAGAAGAAAGCTCTGTTCATGCTTTTTATACACTGGTCTAATAATAAATAATTACAATAAATTAATTACTAACACAAACTTTTTGTTTATAAAAAATATCTGTTTTTTTTTTTTTAAAGTAAACATTTAAAAACTATAATCGAAGTGATATTGCACCTGTGCTTTTTACATTTATCTTAAGTATGGGTATTAATCCCTATAATATTAGGTGACCAACTAAATATTACTATCTTCAAATCTTAATTCTAATAATTACGTTTTTTCTAATACTAGTGATGCGGCTGGAAAAGTGGCACTGGGATCTTCTGGAGTCTTGCTTTGCCTTCCGCGTGTGGGGGGAAAAGCCTGGCTCGGAGATTCTTGGGCGAATGTATATATTGTATATAGTTATGATTGTGTTTAAAAGTTTTTATTTTATTTTATTTGTTTATTCTTATTTTTTATTTTTATTTACTTTCTTCATCAGTATTATTTATTTACTTCTTATATTTATATTTATTTCTTTATTATTTGTATATATTGCATGAATGAGAACTTTTAGCCCTAATGCTTATAGCCCTCCAGCAGTGGCTGATTGTATTATTATTCAATAAATAGATTAAAAAAAAAAAAAAAAATTGCATTTCCAGGAAAACATTTCAAGTACTTGTACCAATTACCAATATTACCAACTTCGAAAAAATTTGAATTAGTTATAACATTATTTTATTCATAGTTTTAAAAGTATTTAAGTATAATATAGTCTATTTTTAAAACTAATTAATAATTTCCCTCTTCATAGTGACTGTTACAGAAGTGGTTACCAAGATAGTGGAACTTTGAAACCTGAACCACCACATGATGATGGATATGAAACTGCTGGAGGAGGGGAACTTGACATGCCAAACCATCATCATGCTCAAGCACATATGGCTATGGTTTCAAAAATGGGAAACCACTTACAGGATAGTATATTGAAGTACAATATGCCTGAAGATCCCTATTCTTTTGTCGATGATGAACACATGATAGCACCAGTTCAGTGTTCACCAGTCATAATGCAGCAAGTGCCAAAAAAAAGAGGAAGGAAAAAAAAAATTAAAACAGAAGATATTTCTTTACTTGGTCACAATCAGACAGGGTAATAAATTTTTTTTCAGTGAAGAGTATTATTTAACTTTTTCTAATTTATTTTTGTTTAAGGTATAGTTATTAAAATAGTTTAGGCTATACACATTTCAATGAATTGGTAAAATATATATACACCCTAAATTATTTTATTAACTTTTCTTTGTTAATTATATATATTTTATTATCTGAAAAGTTATGACCAAAAAAAAAAGGATAAATAAAAGTTAATAAAATAATTTTTAATAAATATAATTTTCCATAGGAATTTTTATTTGTTGGGCGCCTGGCTTTACTAGCCTTTCATCTCTAAAGAGATAATTATAGAGAATATAAGTTACTTACCCATGATTTGGCCATAATAAATCATTTATTAACCATGCTAGCTCAGGTGAGAAGGGTTAGTTTGGATATTTTTTTATAAAGCAGCAAAATAGGTTAACAGATCTATTTATAAAAAGAAATATTTACAGAATTAATATTATGTACAATAAAAAGGAATAAAATACAAGGAAAAAGAGGGAACTCAAACATAATTACTATATACAATTAAAGTTAAAAAAAAGAAAGATATTTAAGATAATAAAGATAATACAAATAACAAAAAAAAGATACTTATTTTTTATATACAATATTATGGCATGCCACATCCAAAAATAGTCAAGATACAATAAGATGTAAGAGTACATGCACATGCTAAAATATCAATTAGTCATCTCTTCAGGAAACAAAAGACAGTAGCGTTTGTTTTGTTTCCAGTGCTTTCTTTATCTTGGTTACAAAGTATATTAAACAATTTAGTGTTTCTAGTATATAATTTATCCGACTTAAATGAAATGAACCTAATTGAAAATTATCAACTTTATTCTCATCTTTATTTATTTTTTTTAAACCGAACAAAACAAGTAAAATATTAATAAAAAGGTTTTAAAAAATGGGTCAACACTCTGGAAAAAGGTAAAATCTGTTAAATAGTTTTCCACCACGGTGGAAGTTGTTGGTATACAATCTTAAGTTCCTACTTTGTGGTGTATGTGTTTTGTAAATACAAAAACTGAATACAGAATATTGTTTGTATGGGATTATAGGGAGGAGACATGTTCCAATGTTACCTGGTCAGAGACAGCCATCAGTTAACATCCTCTGTATTATCACGTGTTTTATTTCGTTTAAGTTGCGTTGATTTTTGAATTTTTTTTTTCTTTCTTTTTTATCTCGTTAAATCTATAACCATAGATAAAATTAACAGCTCGTATTTCCTCACGGTTCCTCGAAAAGTGAACGTATTTAAGTAATATAAACTATTACAAGCCACGGGACTGTGATAAACAACTGTGCTCTGTAGGATTAAGCACTGCTGTTGGGCTTAGGGATCTTAACAACACATCGTGTTATTGTAAGTAAACTTTATTTACTTCATATTAATATGGCTCAATGCCCGGTATGCAGCAGCACCATCAGTCGTGAAGAAAAAAATATTTTATGTTGCGCTAAATGCAAATTATTATTTCATAGCAGATGCTGTAAACTTAGCGATAAAGAGTTCGAGCCTCAAAAATCATCGAATAAAGTATGGATATGTAACAATTGTGATCAAGCAAAAAAGTTTGCAGCAGGTGGTGAAAACCCGAAGCAAAGTCGCAGCACCGAGCCAACACCGTCAGAAATTCTGGCGGCAGTACAGCAGGTTGAAAAACACATTAACACCAAAATAAAAGATATTAAAACAGCGCTGGAAAAATACGGAGACCTGACCTTTGAATTAAATGCAAGGTTAACAAAAATTGAGAACCATTTAGAGGGACAAGCGAAACATTTTGAGGAAATTATATCTGAAAATAAAGCCCTCAAGTCTAAGGTAGGTGAATTGGAGGTCAGGCTAAATAAAGCAGAGCAAGGCCTTCTTAATAGATCGCTTGAGATTCGGGGCATTCCTGTTCGAGCGGGTGAGACCCCTGCAGCCCTGGTTACAAGTATTGGGGCTGGCCTGGGAATCAAGCTCAATATTGATGACCTGGACACTGTACAGCGTCGAAGAGCCAAGAAGGACGACCCGCGACCACCGCCCATCATCGCACGATTTGTCAGGCAGTCAGTGAGGGACGACCTGGTGCAGAAACGAAAAGTAAAGCGGGACTTCTCGACGCGGGAAATCGGCTGGCAGGAGAATGACTGCCATCGTATCTATCTCGGCGAGGAGATGACCCCTAAGAATAGTCACCTCTACTGGCTCGCAAGGCAGAAGAAAGCCGCGGGGAAAATAAAATATACCCGGTTCGCTTTCGGCACAGTGCGGTGTAGAAAAGACGACGGCCATCAGGTTGTCCTCATCAACCAGGCACAGGACTTAGACGTCTTCGGATGACGGCTTGAATCTCGTTCACCATCAAGCATCTACGAACATTTTGGCACGCTCACCGGACCTTCATCGGAAATCTTTTATTTTACATTATATTATCAAGGCTATTTATTAACTTATTATTTATATATTTTTTTCTTCACGTCATCTAATGTATTTAATCTTTTTCAGCGTCTTTCCATCAAATACCGAATGTCCTCTCCGTAATCCTACTCATGTCTAGTGTCCTAACTTCCTGCCACGTCAACTCCCAATCCCTTCCAGCCCATTACGATGAATTCCTAGAATATTTTACCCAAAACTTTTACCACATCATCGCAATTTCCGAAACCTGGCTCAAGCCCTACATCCCCTCCTCTTCAGTCTCCCTTCTTAACTACACCCTAATCCGCCACGACCGGGACTGCCGGACTGGTGGAGGTGTAGCTCTGTACGTTCATACCAGCCTAAAGACCCGAATTCTCCATCGTTCTTCTCCAGCCGATCAACCACAAGTCGAGTTCTTCATCGTCGAAATCTCCTGTAACACCTCTCATCTCCTCTATTCCGTGGTATATCGTCCTCCTCTTGTTCCGTTTGACCCGTCTTTCGAAGCTTCCCTCTTTAACTTTGTGCCCCTTTATTCCAAAATTATCATTTCCGGTGACTTAAACACCAATTTCCTCTCCGACTCCAGCGACAAATCATACCTAGAAAACCTTTTTTTCTCCCTTCATCTTTTTATCGTTCCTTTTTCTGCTACGCATCACACCGCAAGGTCCGACACTTGGTTGGACCTGTACATTATTGATTCCGCTCAAAACCTCCTTTCCTCTTCCCAATTACCAGTTTCTTTTTTATCGTCGCATGACCTAATCCAAATATCCTATAATATCCAAACCCCTCCGATCCTACCGAGAACGGTAACTTTCCGGAACCTCAATGGCCTTACTCGGGAAAAAATCTTACCTTCCCTAGAATCCCTAGATTGGAATATAATATATTCCTGTACCTCAATTGATTCCATGGTTGACATTCTCACCTCCAATCTTATTAATATCCTTGATGACCATGCCCCTCTCAAAACCTCCACCTTTCGTCGCCTTCCTGCTCCCTGGATGTGTCAGAAAATTAAGGATCTTCAGAAGAGGCGTGATGCAGCCCGGAGACGCTTTAGACGCACTAGATTGCTTGACGACTATCAAGCGTTCAGGGCGCTCCGCAACCTGACACAATCCACAATCCGACGAGCCAAATCTACCTATTTCCATGAAGCCCTTTCCTCAGCTCCTGATTCCAAATCCAAATGGCTACTCCTTCGTAAACTCTCTCTTTGTGATCCTACCAGATCTCCTCCCTCTGCAGTGCCCCCAGTTTCATCAAATGACTTAAATTCTTATTTTATATCTGCTTCCTCTTCAACTCCTTCATTTCTCCCTTCCTTCTTTCCTCCTGGAACATCTTTCAATGACACCGATTTTTATTTTTCAGATATTTCTCCCACAAACCTCATATCCCCCGTGATGAAATCACACTCTAATTCTATCGGTCCAGATGGCATTCCCGTCAAATTAATTAAATTATGCCTCCCTGAAATCCTTCCGGTACTCCTTTTCATCTACAATTTTTCCCTTCAAAATTCAGTATTCCCTTCCTTGTGGAAAAAAGCCACAGTCCGTCCTTTAAATAAAAATTCTAATCCGTCTTCCCCTGAAGATTTCCGGCCAATCTCAATCCTTTCTAACCTTTCCAAACCCCTGGAGAGAATTGTGCAATCCCAAGTTTCCACCTTCCTTGAACAGTCCAATCAACTTGACCTTTACCAATCTGGTTTCCGACCAGGTTATTCCACTTAATCCGCCCTAATCAAAATCATTAATGATGTTCAGTCCGCCATTGATGACCAAAAACTAACCGTCCTTATACTCATTGACTTTTCCAAAGCCTTTGATTCCATCAACCACTCCATTCTCTTTTCCAAATTAAAATCATTATCCTTTTCCCATAGTTCTATCCTATGGTTTCAATCATTCCTTTCCCAACGCTCACAAGCTGTCGCTATTCCTAATCAACCCTTGTCTTCCTATCTTACTTTGTCCGCAGGAGTGGCCCAGGGCTCTAGCATATCTCCCCTCCTTTTTAGTTCTTATATCAATGACATCCATAATTCAATCCTTCACTGCTCCCATCACCTTTACGCCGATGACTCCCAAATCTACCTTTCCTTCCATCCCTCAGAGTTGCATGAAGCGTTTGCCAAAATTCAAGAAGACTTGAATCGGATCAGTGCCTGGGCAAACTTAAATGGGTTAAGGTTAAACGCTGCAAAAACTCAAGCCATTGTCATTGGTTCCAAACCCCTTCTCAGAGCCAATACCAACATACCTATACTGTACCTAAATGACCATCCCATTAACTTCACCTCCTCAGTAAAAAACCTAGGCATTTTCATAGACCAAACCCTATCCTGGAAACACCATATTGCTCACATTACCCGACAGTCAATTGGTACCTTGAAACTATTCCATCGCTTCCGCCATCTCCTACCCATCTCCACACGTAGACTCCTAGTAACTTCCCTCATCTTCCCCCACCTTGATTACGGCTGCGTGGTGTACGGTGGCCTCTCGGCAGAACTCGGGGAGAGACTGAAAAGAATTATGAATGCCTTCGTAAGATTTGTCACAGGGGCCCTGAGGTATTCCCGTGTTTCGCACCACTATGCTGAATTAGGATGGCTCTTCCCTTCCTTCCGAAGACAATATTTCCTAGGCACATTCCTTTACCAAATAATCAATAGTCATCGTCCGTCCTACGCATACAATCTCCTACAATTCAAATCATCTATCCACACCCTCTCCACAAGATCTCGTCCTTCTGACCTTTACACTCCTTTCCACAGATCTGCATCATTTAAACATTCCTTCGTTGTCCGTTCCACTGCATTCTGGAATTCCATCCCACTAAAAATCCGCCATGCATCATCCTTATCCACCTTTAAAACCCTCTTATTCCAATTCCTCTTCACAATCCAATCAGACGCTGGTTAAATACATACTATGTTATAAGGATTTAATTTTCTTTAGACATTATTTTTTTTCTCTTATTTTTTATTGTTTTATTCTGTGTTGAACGTGAATTTTCATCACCACTCACTAAGCATTGTGAGTAGATAAAATTTGTTTTCCTTAAGTTCTAATTTGTTATTCATGGAATGTATTTCAGTGAAATGTATTTTATTTCTAATTATCTTCAACATACTTCTCGCTATGTGTATATATATACTTTATTTTATTTTCTCTTCTCCTAATCTTTACGCATAATCACTTAAATATCTTAGGGAACATATGTATATCATTATTTGTTTTTTTATATATTTTTTTGTTTTAGTTTTTACAATTTCTTTCCCTACATATTAACAGTTATTATTATTTTTTTAAATTTTTATATTCCATCACTACAATGCTTTACCTATAAAATAGATTTTACTTTCCTTTGTAATTTCATTCAGTGATTATTATGCAATTATTTTAGCTCCAATATTGTAGTACTGAACCCCTATTACCAAACTGTCCTCGTTAATTTATCCTAAGAGCTTAATTAATACTTAATGTATTACATGTATTTTGTCATTATTCATTGTAATAAGTCTTTTGACCAGATTTGTAGTTAATATATATGAACAATACTGTTATTCTAAAGGGACCTAGTCCCAGAATAAAGATGATTTTTCTATTCTATTCTATTCTAAAAGGAAAAAATATATAATAAAATTCTATTTAAAGAGAATTTTTTTTTAAATATCAATATTTATCGTCAGTCCTAGGCAATTTTTCAAGGAATTTAGAATACTCGATGGTTGATCGTAGTAGTAGTACAATATTGAGGAAAGAGAAAGTCTTTCATAAAATTGTGAAAAACTATTATAATTTAAGCCAACATTTAGACCCAACTATGCTGATCTTCATCAGGGGTATGGTCAGGATGGAGTTTTGTTGGCAGTTTTAAATGGAACTCCATCCTAACCATATCCCTGATGAAGACCTGCATAGTTGGATCAAAACGTTGGCCACTCCAGACCATCTCTTTCTTCAAGAAGTATTGTTATTTTGTGTAACTTCTTAATGATCTTTTGATTTAGATTGATATTTAATTGTGGTATTAACAATTAGCCTGATTAAAAGAAGTCATCTTTCCATGGACAGATCAACACAATTAAGAAATTTTCTGTTTTGTGAATCCTTTTTTCATCAATCATTTTTGAATCCTTGAATACAGATAAAACAAATAACAGAATCACTAATAAGGATCTTTGACTATTCGATGAAATAATATGTTTCATAAATTAAATATTTGTTTAGCAGTCTCAGTTACTGTTATCACTTGGTTGACTAACCACTTGTCTTCTTCACAAGGCTGGGTGACTCTTTTTTTTTCTAAATTTAACTTTTTTATATTTAGAGACTCAGAAATTATACCTTTTTTCCTATGATTCCCAGCCAAAGATATTATTTCAATACCTAATCCATAATAAGGCAATAGACTTAACACATTTTTGACCAGTGATGAGTTAACTTGTCTTTTCGTGCCCAATCATTGTTGACTGGTGACAAGTTAACTCTTCTTTTCATGCCCAGATGTTGTTGACCTTTAACAATTTAACCTGCCATTGCATTTGTGTTATTCCATATTCTATTACAAAATAATAGCCAGTGACATGAAATAGTTTCTGTTTAAAATTGCTGGTCGACAAAGTGAAATTATTTAGATTTTTGATTTCCAAGTCAAGATTGGAATGAGAAGTACAAGCGGTTTTTTATTGATTCGAGGAAACAATTCCAACTTTCCTTTTGATTTAATTATAATACTTTTTGCTGATTAAATTGTCTAATTGTGTTCTTATATTTAGATTATTTTGTAAGCTTTAGATCAATTAAAGTGTATGTTTAAGAATTAAGTTAACATGGATCAGAGAGTGTATGGACTGTTATCCAAGAGAGGACTTTCTTCTGCGACAGACTGGGACAAGGTGATGAAAAAATCCTGCTGAGGAGCAACATGGAAGAGAGTAGCATTGGAGAGGAAGCAGTGGAGAGAGATGGGACATGTGCACTACCTTAGTGTGGTTACAAGAGTGGTAGAGACAATTGAACTCAAAACCTTAACAAAAATGTTGATTTTGGATATATAAATCAAATTGTAATTTATGTATTTATTTTTATCTACAAATAAAGATTATTATTATTAAAAACAAAATTGGTAAAACCAAAATATATAAAGAAGTACAAATAATTAAAAATTTGGAATTTAAAAACGAAAGGTTTTTCTTTATCAGCTGATAATCGAGTCCGTTGTTCATTGATCAACATGCCAGCTTTTAAAAATATTCTTTCACATGTAACTGAATTGCCAATTCTACTCATTTCTTTTGCCGGTGATGTATAAATTTGGATATTTGTTCTGTTGAGCAATGATATGATCCCATCTATTTGACATCTAAAATTCGCTTTGTTCAGCACCAATTGTGTAACTATTTCCTTTGATTCACGTTTACTTTTCGGAGAATGTTTCTCTGCGCCACTCATCAATGTTACTAAAACGTCCAGTTTTTTATTTCTTTTTTTGTTCTTCAGTTGCCTTTATTTTTTTCCATTTATCCTGTCTTATCGACAATTTTTGTATTGTTTCAAATTATTATGCATATCTGCTTTATTATTCTCTATCTCGTTCCCAGTTTTATTTGGAACAAAGATGGACCAGAACGAGAACTGGAACAAATTTCAGTGGTTGTACATTCCGTTCCGTTGTCAAAACAGATTCCATGCTACTTACTTAATGAGCTATTAAATTGAAAAATGGCCAGCTTTCACCCTGTAACTATCATGAAAATTTCAATATATATATATATATATATATATATATATATATATATATCAGGTTGGCAACCAATTTGAAAAAGTCAGGGAACCGTTTAGATTTAGCCGAGAAATATTTAGTATTTAAATATTTTTTTCAAATTGGAAAAACATATACAATGGATATATTTTTAAATAACAACTTTCAAGGGGCTGAGTAAACTTTGTTCTTAGAGCCATTATAATCGTATAATTGTTATAACGACCACAGTCACTATATCCATCCATCTGTGACTCAATAACGGCCTTGGTCATTATTTTGAAATATAATGTTGAACATAAGATATAATATACTACTTCGTCCAATTCGGAATGAAGAGAGGGATAATTAAAAAAAAAAGAATTCTTTTTAAATCAAACAAATGTAATAAATACAATTTATTAAAAATGAACTTAATACTTAGCTTTTTTGAAAAGAAAAACTTACCAATACCATTTACTATCTGTAATATAGCATTTCCAAGTCAATTTCAACCTTTTCCAAATCAAATTCAACCTTTTCCAAGTCAAATTAAACCTTTTCCATTTCAAATCCAACCTTTTCCAAGTCAAATTCAACCTTTTCCATTTCAAATTCAACTTTAGAATTTTTGTCAATTTTCGATTTTTTTCGAAATGAAGGCCACTTACTATATTATCGACGGCATAGCTTTTAAAAAATACAAAAAAAAATTTGATTACGCAGTTGCATATCCATTTATTTTAACATTTTAGATTTTTTCAGTGTGATATTTCTATGTGATATTCAATTATTTCCAAGTCAAATTCAACCTTTTCCAAGTCAAATTCAACCTTTTCCAGATCAAATCAAACTTTTTCCAAGTCAATTCAACCATTTCCATTTCAAATTAAACCTTTTCCAATTCAAATTCAACCGTTTTCATTTCAAATTAATGTTTTAAGTTTTTGTAAATTTTATATTTTTTTTTAAATAATGGGCATCCCCTCCCCCCTCCAATATGAAAGTCTATTATTATGCTCTCCTAAGTAGAATTTTCACTTAAGGATATCGATTTATTGTACCTATTCGGATTTCTTAGGGACTAGTATTATGCTGTCCTGTACCTAGTTTTGAAAATAACCTCCATTTTAAGATTACGTGACTGCGTTTCGAATCATTTAAGTTTTTTTGACAAATTCGATATGTGGGTGTATTTTTATGTTTCCCGATCAGTAAATTTTGAAAATGACATCCATTTTATGTTTACGCCACTGTGTTTTGACTTATTTAAGTTTTTAGAATTTATCCAATATAAAGGTCTACTTTTATGTTTCCGGAGCCGTAGATTTTGAAAACGACCTTCATTTTAAGATTAGGCCACCGCGTTTCGACTTATTTGAGTTTTTCGGATATTTTTCATATGAGGGTGTATTTTTATGTATCCGGAGCTGTAGATTTTGAAAATGACCTCCATTTTAAGATTAGGCTACCGCGTTTCGACTTATTTGAGTTTTTCGGATATTTTTCATATGAGGGTGTATTTTTATGTTTCCGGAGCCGTGGATTTTGAAAACGACCTTCATTTTCAGATTAGGCCACCGCGTTTCGACTTATTTAAGTTTTTAGAATTTATCCAATATAAAGGTCTACTTTTATGTTTCCGGAGCTGTAGATTTTGAAAACGACCTTCATTTTAAGATTAGGCCACCGCGTTTCGACTTATTTGAGTTTTTCGGATATTCTTCATATGAGGGTGTATTTTTATGTATCCGGAGCTGTAGATTTTGAAAATGACCTCCATTTTAAGATTAGGCTACCGCGTTTCGACTTATTTGAGTTTTTCGGATATTTTTCATATGAGGGTGTATTTTTATGTTTCCGAGACGTGGATTTGAAAACGACTTCATTTTCAGATTAGGCCACCGAGTTTCGACTTATTGAGTTTTTCGATATTCTTCATATGAGGTGTATTTTTATGTATCCGGAGCTGTATCTTTTTTAATGTTGTGGTCTCCTATCACAAAATTATAAGATTTCGAACAATTAGCTGAAAAATCTGAATACGGAAGGTTAAATTTATTACCAGTTGCTTTTCGGCTTTTTAGTTTGTATTCTGTGGTTAATTTTACTTTAGCTTCATAATATTTATTTATTTATTCATACTCGAAAACATATTGATGAAACTTTGTATTGAAAAAATCCAAAATGAAGCCTAATTAATCAAGATGCAGCTTAATCATAAAATGGAGCTTAAATATTAGATAAATTTAAATATTAAAGATTAGAAAAATTTCAATACGTCTCGGATAACATATAAGTATATCCTTATACCGAAAAATTAAAAAAAAAAACTTTTATAATCCAAAACAGTGGCATAAACTTTAAATTGGGTCATTTACAAAATGGGGGAAATCTACTGCTCCAGAAACATAAAATTAGACCTTTATACTTGTTAAATTCTAAAAATTTAAATAAGTTGAAACGCAGTTGCGTAATCATAAAATAGAGGTCATTTTCAGAATCTACGGTTCCGAAAACATAAAAGTAGACCTTTAAATTGGATAAATTCGAAAAACTTAAATAAGTCAAAATGCAATGGCGTCATCATTAAATGGATGTCATTTTCAAAATCTACGGCTCAAGAAACATAAAAGTAGACCTTAATATTGGATAAATTCGAAAAACTTAAATAAGTCAAAACGCAGTGGCGTAATCATAAAATGGAGGTCATTTTCAAAATCTACAGCTCCGGAAACATAAAAATACACCCTCATATGAAAAATATCCGAAAAACTCAAATAAGTCGAAACGCGGTGGCCTAATCTTAAAATGGAGGTCATTTTCAAAATCTACAGCTCCGGATACATAAAAATACACCCTCATATGAAAAATATCCGAAAAACTCAAATAAGTCGAAACGCGGTGGCCTAATCTTAAAATGGAGGTCGTTTTCAAAATCTACGGCTCCGGAAACAAAAAAGTAGACCTTTATATTGGATAAATTCTAAAAACTTAAATAAATCAAAACACAGTGGCGTAAACATAAAATAGATGTCATTTTAAAAATTTACTGATCGGGAAACATAAAAATACACCCTTATATCGAATAAGTCAAAAAAACTTAAATAATTCGAAACGCAGTCACGTAATCTTAAAAAGGAGGTTATTTTAAAAAACTACTCATACGATAACAGACCCACGCATCGAAAAATTAAAGATAATTAAATAAATAAAAAAAGGTTGAATTTGAAATGGAAAAGGTTTAATTTGAAATGGAAAAGGTTGAATTTGACTTGGAAAAAGTTTAATTTGATTTGGAAAAGGTTGAATTTGACTTGGAAAAGGTTGAAATTGACTTGGAAATGCTATATATACATCTATGGACATTTTTGTTTTTTTTTATAAAGTAATGAACTTCTTAACAATAAGGCCGACTGTCTACCGAAAGCTGAGTCAGCTTCCAAAACTGAACCAAAGGTTGTCAATGAGAGGACGGCCACTAGAAGAAGCGGAGCTGAGCTGAGCGCAGTTGAGCAGCGTTGTAAGGATCAGCTCAGCTTAGCTTTGAGTCGACCGAGGTTCAGTTTTGGAAGCTTCCCCCACCACACCTACTCACCACTGTCACACAACCACTGTGGGGCTTTTTTCCTCCTGTTTTTACTGCACAACCTCTCAAATTATTTTATTTTGGTTCTGTGTAAAATATGCAATGGATGTGGAAAAATTCTTAAGCTAATATGTAAAGGAAAATATTCTATGTTATACACAAATATTCGATTTTTCTTTTCAACTCCGACATGATCAACTTTGCTAATTTTTTTAAAATGTTATATATATGCTATATATACTTTTTTAAACTGTTATCCGCTTGTTTTCACTTTACTACCTCTCAAATTATTTTTTTTTGGTTCAGTGTAAAATATGCAATGGATGTGGAAAAATTTTGATCGAATGTGTAAGGGAAAATATATTATTTTTTTTCAGTTGGTGCTACAGACCATGAAGATCTTTGGCCGCAGGATGTGGTCTTCTAGACCACATCCCGATTCCCAATTCAAAGTACGGGGTAGGGTCATCAATCCTATTCCCGGTCGGTGTGAGTTGCCTCCAGTAGGCTGACGGGGCTCACATACCAGAGGGAGGGAGAGGAATCTTGGGCAGTGTGGCTTTCCTTGGTGTGGGCGGTCACCCATCCAAGTGCTAACCACGCTCGGCGTTGCTGAACTTAGATTACCTATTGCAAGAGCCTTAGCCCACATGGCTACCCCAGCCCCTACATATATATATATAAATGGTATTCGCTAGTTTTCACTGTACCTCTTAAACTATTTTACCTCTCAATAACCTCTCAAATTATTTTATTTTCGTTCAGCGTAAAATATGCAATGGGTGTGGAAAAATTCTTGATAGAATGTGTAAGGGAAAATATATATATATTTTAATGATATCTGCTTGTTTTCACTGCAGAACTTCTCAAATTATTTTATTTTGGTTCAGTGTAAAATATGCAATGGATGTGAAAGAATTCTTAATCGACTGTGTAAGGGAAAATGTTCTATTTTATACAGAAATATTCAATTTTTCTTTTCAGCTCCAAGTTGATAATTTTTGCTATTTTTTTTAAATATTATATATATATATACATGTATATATATATTTTTTAAATGTTATCCAACTTGTTTTCAATGCACAACCTCTTAAATTATTATTTTTTTTTGGTTCAGTATACATTGGATATGGAAGAATTCTTGATCAAAGGGAAAATATTCGATTTTTGTTTTCAACTCCCATCAACTTTGTTATTTTTTAAAAATGTTATATATACTTTTTTACTTTTACTTACGTATGTATGTAATGTATAGTAAGGGTAATTATTGCAATCATGAAAATTTTTTAATCTGAGTTTTCAACGGAAATACACGTTTTAGGGTACGCTGAGTCCAAATAACCAAGTCCCGAAAAATGGTTTGTGTGTGTGTATGTTAGCAGTCTAGCTCAAAAACGAAAAGTCGTAAGAAACTGATATTACGTATTTAAGATAGGTATATGCCTTAGATGTGACAGCAACTTTTCCCTTAAAATCGGCTTACCGGAAGTGCCACTTGATATCAACACTGAAACACATTTTTCTCAAAAACAGCTCTAACGATTTTGATTAATCTCGGTGTATCATTGTATAATTAAGTGTTCTTTGATATCGATCAGGTCTTATCCCCATTTATGTCACTTTACAGGGCTTAAATACCCAATGTTTATATATGTCTTCTTCTAAAGTACTTTTAATATGGTTTATTTAAAAAAATTAATCATCTCAAGTTATTCAGAGTTACGAAAAAATGTTAAATATAACTTTTGAAAGAATTTGATAATTGAATAAAGGAAAAAAAAAATAATAATGCTTATCCAGGTCAAAAATGAATCTCCGGAAATACCAGTCGGAAGTTATATGTATAATATATCGTTAAAAAGCGAAGAATTTTAGAAAAAAACATATCTAATATAGAAAGTTTAGTGTAGAAAGTGTAGAGAGTGACAAAAACATTAACAGGCGAAAACCAATTAATAATTTCAGAAAACTAACATTATTTAACGTAAATCACATGTTTCCAAGGAAATTAAATGAAATTTTCTTACTATATGTAAACTTATAAATGTTTTTCTAAGATTGGAAAAACAGTATTTAAAATCCACCGAATCAAGCTAATGCCATTGTTTAAAATACTATTTCATTGTATTTGTGTGAAAGAAGAAGTGAGATATAAAAATATTTCATGGATATGTTTACAACCTTAAATATATTTACTATAGAGTATTAACTCTAGACAAGATATTATATTTAAATAATTAGGTATCTATCGGCCGTTTATTCCAAAAAATTATTAATTAACCTTTTAGAAAATTAAATTAGTGAATAATTTGATGAACTTCACCTTTGTGAAATCCCAACATTATTCACTTACAATTAGTGTGACAACTTTTGAGCTATCCATGGCAGGCAATGAAAATCTCGTAGTTTCGTTTTAGTAAACTTTATAATGGAAAATAACAGCTTAATAACTAATAGTCCTACAGTCCATAATCATTTATAGGTTAAATATTCAGATATACTTTCAAACCTCTGCAGGCATATATGAGCCTTTCGGTTGACAGAATGACTAACTCCAATTTCAACATTCATTATTATTAATTTTAGTGATGTTTCTAGTGGCAAAATTTATACCTTTATTCACAGTTCTATATTTCAACACTGCAATCACCTACTCTGGAATCAACTTACTCACTGTCTGTATAGATAACTTTTTCAACTAGAAATATCACTAGAATGACTTCTTCTTCTTCCTCCTTGTGCCTTTCAGCGTGGAGGTGCCTCAGTCCATGCCAGCCACGCATTCCAATCTCTGGCCAACGCCTTCATGACATTCAGCCCGCGTCCTCTTTGATGTCCCAGCTTAGAGATGTGGTCCATCCACGTTAACCTAGGTCTGCCCCGGGGACATCTTCCAGTTGGCCTAGCTTCGAAGTACTTCCTTGGATCCCGATCTTCCTCCATTCGGCAAAGGTGGCCAAACCATTTCAGCTGCCTCCTTTCAACCACCTCTTTTACAGCTGAAACTCCCAGGTCCTCTCGTATTCACTGATTTCTGGTAGGTATATTGCCTTGAAAATGTGCAGCTTCACATTTTGTCTACTTCTCTCTTTCCAGCAATTGTGTTGCATAGTTGGTAGTAGACATTATTTGCCTTTTTGATCCGGTTGGAAACCTCCCCATCAATCTTTCCATTCCTGCTGATGACTGTACCTAGGTAGGTATATTCCTCAGTCTTCTCTAGGATTTCTCCTCTGCATCGGATCTCCACATTTTCTTCATTTTGTCCTATACACATTACCTTGCTCTTATTTGCATTGAGCATCATTCCCTTTCTATCCAGCTCAGCTTCCCACTCTATGATTGCTTGCTGCAGATTTTCTTTTGAATCTGTTATGAGAACAATGTCATCTGCAAAAACCATAGCCTGAGCAAGGATTGTCCTCATATTCCACTTCCCAACAACTGTCCGTGCTGTCCTCCTCTTGCATATTTTTAGAATTTCATCCATGAATATGATGAACAGTAGAGGGCTAAGGCTGTCTCCTTTGTTTTAATCCTTTTTTCATTTTGAAAGGTTTGGATTCTTTTCCATTTATTCTTATTACGTCCTTTGTGTTGCGATATGTGGGTTTTATAGATTCTATTAATGCATTGGTTACATTTTTTGCGGCTAGAGCTGCCCATATTTCTTGCCTAGAGACCGAATCAAATGCCGCCTTGATATCAAGAAAAGCTAGAAACATGCTCTTCCCTCGTTCCCATGCCTTTTCAATGATGGTCCTGACAGAGAATATGTGATCCTGGGTCTGATGGTGCGGCTGAATGCTGCCTGCTCTTCTTTGAGGTTTCCTTCTACGATTTCTCTCAACTTTCGTTCAAGGATGGATGTGTAGAGCTTGTAGACCACTTGGCAGAGACATATGGGTCTGTAATTGTTGCAGTCACTAGAGGCTTCCTTTCTTGTGTATAGGAATGAGGATGTTATACTCTCACTCCTTCGGTACAGTTTTTTTAGAAAAAGCTGCTTGAAAGAGGTCCTACAGGTGCTTCATCAGTTCTGGTCTTCCAAACTTAATTAGCTCTGGGGCAATGCCATCCCTCCCTCTTCCCATGATGCATGGCAATGCCATCCTCTTCCCAGATTATATCGTCGTAATCTTCTTCGGGTAATAACCTACCCGCATCTGTTTCCTTGCATTCATTGGAAAACATAATGGCGGTTCCATCTCTTCAAGATTTCTTCATCTCTTGTTACCAGTAGTCCTCCTTCGTCCTTTATATTCCTTATGGGTCTTCCTTTTCAATGCCTTGATAGTTTTCCTAAAGGTGTTTATGTTATGATTATAATTATTTTGGAGACTCAGGCAAATTCCTCCCAACTTTTCTTCTTTGCCACAACTACTTTTTTGGCTTCATTCCTTCTCCTGGCATAGAGTTCCCAGTCCGCTGCACTTTTAGTCTTACAGTATGCTTTCCATGCCAGATTTTTCATTGCAATTGCAGCTTTAACTCTCTCACTCCACCACTTCGTTCTTTTTTGCTTTAGCAGAGATCGCTGCAGTTCCACATATGGTTTCCGCTGTCTCCAGGATAGCTTTTTCCATTTCTGCCCATTTTCTGTCCACATTTCTATCCATTGTGCAATTCTGGAGTTTTTGAGTCAGGAGTTTGGCATATTCTATTTTCTTCTCTGGTATATTTAACTTTGAAATATCTATTTTCTTGTATTTCTTCTTGAAATTTTTCCTAGGTTGGAGGATTTGAGTGTCTCCAATCAAGAGATAATGATCTGACCCTATTTCTGCCCCTCTTATGACTTTTACATCTCTAAAATATCTTCTGATGTTTCTGCTGTATATAAAATAATCTATAATGCTATTTGCATTTCTTTCCTCGGCAGAAAATGTGATCTTATGGACTAGTTTATGTGGAAACATGGAGTTCCCGATAAGAAGATCATGATCTATGCAGAGTTCTATGAGCCTCTGACCATTTCTATTCCTGGTGTGCTCACCTCCATGTAGTCCCATTACTCTGTGTGCTCTAGCATGGTCCCTTCCAGTCCTTGTGTTTAGGTCACCCATTATAATGGCTCTGTTTTGGTTTTGACCTCTTATGATTTCTCTTTCTAGATCCGCATAGAATTGTTCCCTATCTAGAACATCTCGGCATCCTCTGTTGGGGCGTACACTTGCACAACACTTACTCTTCCTATTGATAGTTCCTAAGCACATATCCTTTGTCAAGTCTTACTTCTCCTAGTCCTTTCCTCCTTACTTCGCCAACTCCCATTATGTCCACCCTGTAGGTCTCCATCTCCTCCACTATTTCAATCTCTTTGCCAGTCAGAGTCTTGATGTTCCAAGTTCAGAATCTGATGTCCTTTCGAGTGCCGTGTCATAACCGTTGTCTGTCCAAATCCGAGGCAACTTTGTGTGCTTTGAATCAATAATTCTCTCCTGCGGGTGATTAGCCCAGCAGAAGAGGCCCCTTCCCCAGGGACAACGGGGTCCCACCGTTTATCAGAGTTGGGATCCTAGGTAGATTGCCTTCTCCACGGCTAAGAGCTCTACCTACCCTTCGCAGTACATCAGCCTTTTGTTTGATTCCAGCTCTGCCTGATGCTTCCCGGCCATGGACCCAGCTAACTCTTACTGTTTTTGGCTCCATGCCAGTACTGGTGCTACTGCTGCCTCACACCAGGGATTTTTATCGACCTCCCAGTCTAGATCCGCCGTGTTTAGTCGAATGCAGGGCCACCTCGAGCAGGATGCGGTTCTTCACCATGCACGGACGGTCTTGGGTTTTAAGTATCCTCAGAGTCTCTACCTACCTGGCTTCACGAACTCCTCCACTACACCCCTGAAACTTTGTGAGGACCATTTTCCAGGTCTATCCTAGAAGAGTTACCATCCCACAAATCTCTTTGACCCCCACTAAAATGACATTACTCAAAAATATTGAAATTGGAGTTAGTTCACAGAATGCAACTGAAAGGCTCAGAAACCGAAGTTGTGTGGTTTATAAAAGCAGATGGAGTAACTAGATTTTTATTGCCTACCGTCAATATAATAAATACAATTTCTATAATAGTAATGGTCTAAATGATTTGTTATCTGTAAGCTTTAAACCTTAGCTCCGTTTAAAATGCACTTCAAAAATTTTATAATAGCCCAACATTGCCAGAAATTAATTTCTATTCAAAATAGGGCAGTAAGTGAAAGTTGTGTGTTGCGTGCACCAGATTTTTAAATATGGTCTACAGAATATGAGAAGGGTACCGATGCAAGGCAAGTTGCTGACTGAGCTGAACTCCACCTCTATACAATTAGTTGCCGACCCCTTCTTGTTACGCTCAGCTCAGCCCACCTGCGTTTTTGGTGGCCGTCCTGCCTTATTCTGTCTCTAGACAAATTTCCATAGAACATTTTTCGATCTTAAAATGCAGAGTCTGATTCAAGCATCAACTTGTTAAAAAATTGTATTTCACTGCATTGAATATTATGTCAGCATCATGATAATTTTCTTGAACTGTCAGCCAAACCTTCGAAAATCATTTATTGATTGTCTGAAAGAGAACTGGCAACTTCACTGATAATTTTTTTCTAAAAAAAAGTATTATGTCGGAAGTAGAATTTTTGTATCCATCCTCACGAAATACTAGGTTGAGGTTCATCAAAAGGATTGCAAATTGATTTTAAATATTCGTTAGTCTTTTTGAGTAAAATCTGCCTTAACCATGATAACAGAATATTGACAAGAACTGATTTCATTGTTGGTTTTTTGATTTAACAGATTCAGCATGCTCTCGAATAGATTCACAAAGTTTTAAAAATGTTGAAAAACAAATGTTTAATTCTTGAGCCAAAGTATCATTGACCTCTTCCCTCTCCAGTCGGCAGCATATATGGAATCAGGGTGGTGACTGACCTGGAAAAGTCAAGGAATTTTCAAAACCGGGAGAAGTCTGGGAATTTTTTTAAATTTGAAAATATTCTTTTTAAATTGGAATTAATACACAGTGGATTAATATAACGACCTTAAGAGACCTGGTCAATTTCGTTGTTATAATGTATAATTGGTATAAGAACATCTTCATATTTATATCGTTATGTAACCTATATCTATCCACTTGTCACTGTCAATAATGGCCCTGGCCGTTATATTGGAATTAAACAAGGGTAATGAATAAAATGTAAGCAAAATAGAGTTAAAACAGTGCTTTTTAAAAAAGAAAATATAACAATACTATTTACTATCTATATGTATACATCTATTTGTTGGTTAACTAAATGAGAACATTGGCAGCTTTACATAATTCATGCTTAGGTAGAGTCGTAATATGCGAATGAGCAAAATGTCGTTGGACCGCTCGGACTTTAAAACGCATTTTGGCCCTTAATTTTGTGATGATTGTTATGCATATCAACAGAATATATAAAAGCTATGTAATATGTTTATACATCTTAGTTCTGTTATAAAATAGTTAAATTAGCCGAAAATAAAGCATTGAAAAGATAAAAAGCACTTAGTTTGTGAACGACAGATACTTGAAGGGAAATACGACTTTGATTCTCTGAGCTTTAACAGGCGTTGAATCTTCTTATATATTAACGTGTCTGTATGAGGTACATATGAAACTTAATGCTCTTTCAAATTGATTATATTGAATTTCTTCGATAGATGCATAGATTATGTGTTTTGGGGAAAAACCAACAAAAATAGATTTATCTTGTGAAAAATGCAAACAGTCAATATTCTCTTACTGCTCACCCGTTACCCGTTAGCCCTTCATCAAAAAGCTATGCATAAAATTTATAGTAAATTTAATTTTCTTTAACGTTGTATATAATAATAAATTCGATAAAATGCACAATTTCGGAGTCATGTCCAAAAAAGTTCGGAAATTTTGATGTTTTTGCGTATATCTCGATACGCAATGGAACGTTTCATTCGAGAACGTCAAATTCCGATCAGTATCCCAAAAAAACATAAAATACCAAAGAGAAAACAACTATTTAAATTTTTTTCAACCAACTACTATCGGACTGCCCTAATGTGATGACTTTGACGTCGTGAGAAAAGGTGTATTCTTTTAGGAACATATTCTTTACGTCATATCAAAATTTGAGCTGTCAGTTTTTCCATTAAATGAACCGTTAAATTTCGCCTCGTTAATTTAAATTTTCGTATAGAAAGCAAGTTTTCAACTGACTGAACGAAGTTGTGTGTTCAGATGAGGTTTATCTAGAATTTAAAATGGTTATTAGCTATAATTACTTCCTATCTGGCTCTGGCCGTGAAACAGTGCAATTCGGGTCCGATAGTTTTCTATTTTATAATTTTAAAGTGAAATAATTTGAAAAACGTTGTGACTAGTGGATACCATACCTATTAAGGATCTCTATATTTCAATTTGGTAATCATTTGTGAAGTGGCTGCGGAAAAATAGGGTCAAAATACTTTCATCGAGATTACTTATTCCAGACAACTGTTACAAGCAGCAGGTAGATAAGTAATAGTGGGGGCGTACGTGCTGTAACCTGTCAAAAATGCATCAGATATCATAGCCGGTGTGACATTCCCTCCACCTACCTCATCAGCTGGTGAGCAACTTCCATTAACAATATAATTTATAATAAAATGGCCCCTTCTATAACTCTAGAGGACATTATGACTGAAATAAAAATAAACTCAAAAAACAATGAATCCATTGGAAACGATCTCGCTCAAATAAAACTAGCAATATCCCAAATAATGGAGGAACTTCAAGCTGGTAAAGTTAAACAGGCCTTATTAGAAAAGAAAGTAGAGATGCAGGAGGAAGAAATAAATAATCTCAGACGAGAACTAATTAAAAATAATACTATCATATATAAAGTTCCTGAGCCTCAAAGAGAAGAGCCAGAAGATGTCTATGATACAGTAAAAACTTTATTTAATAGAACTGAGACCAACGTATCTGTCAAGAATATTTCATATTGCCGGAGACTAGGGAGAGGTCAGGCACATAGGCCAATTTTAATTTCATTTGTTAGCCCTAGGGACAAGATGGATTTGTTTGAAAAGAGGGATAAGCTCAGTGAAATTAATTGTTCTATAGCTCATGACCGAACAGTTATTGGCAGAAAGAGAAGAAAAGATTTATATGAAGATCAAATTTAGAGGGACCCTATATTCCCTTGATGAATTGCATTCCATTTTAAGTCCACCAGATTTTCAAAAATATACTTATGAAAATGCCGGTAAAAGAAAAGCCAAAGACAAACTAGAGTCATTTCGTTTTCGCTCCAGAACATCTCTCACTGATAATAATCCGCTCAAGATAAAATCAACTGGTCTTATAACTCAGAATGCATCTAAGGAAAACGTTTCGTCTAGTTCAAGGAATCATTTTGAGAATGCCTCACAATTACAGAAAGAAGAACAATCGGTGGAAATTTTAGCTTATAATATTTGTGGCTTAAAAATTAAAAAGGATGATTTAATTTTTTTCAATATATTAAAAAAGTTGATGTAATATGTTTATTCGAGACTTTTGTTGAGAATAAGGATCAGCCAAGGTATGAACATCTATTTAATGATTTTTATACAATATGGGTGCCGGCTATAAGAAATGCTGCATGTGGTAGAGCCTCAGGCGGTAGTTTATATGGTGTGAATTAAAAAGTCCTTTTAAAAACTATATACAATTTTGTGAAATCTCGAATAAACATTTGGTCATGTTAAGTTTAGATAACTATGAAGTTTATATTATGCCTGTTTATTTAAACTGTAATAGCTGGAGAAGGGATTATAATAGCTTATATGAATTCCTCTCTGAGGTACATAATTTAAATGTTTGTTTGATCGGGGATTTTAATTGTAGAGTGTCAAATCAACAAGTATTGTCGAAAAAATATATAGATTTTAATGCAAATATTGAATGTTTATGTAGGAATTCAAGGGACTCTTGTTTAAATATAAATGGTAAAAAAGTATTAGAGCTTTGTAACGATTTTAATTTGGCTATATTAAATGGCCGTATGAAAAATGATATAAAAGGAGAATATACATATTTGGGAGCCTCGGGAAATTCTGTTATAGACTATGCTATTGTAAATATGAAGTTGCTATCAGTAGTAAGAAATTTCACTGTTGATTATCAGATTTTTTCGGACCACATGCCGATTATTACTTCTTTCAAAATTAAAAATAAGGTAATTGTACAGTCTACTTTACCACTTCTCTAAAAAATTAATTGGTTGAAACAAAATGAGTTAATTTATCAGGCTAGGGTGGATGGTTTAGTTAACTGTTTATCTGTAAATGAGCATTCGGTAGATGATTTGATAGACATTCTCTCAAATATCATCAAGAGGTCTGCTAATTTTAATCCTTATCCAAGGTCAGTATATAAAAGTAAAAATCCATGGTTTGATAAAGAGTGTTTCCAGGCTAGACATCCCCTTACAATAAATTACAGTATTTAAATTCAAATAGTACTTATAAAAGACTATGTTTATTTAAAAAGAAGCAATATTATATAGATTATGTCCAGCGTCTGAATAAGGTCAATAACAGTAAAGAGTTTTGGGAACTTGTAAAAGTATTTAGAAAAATTAATTACTGGTCTGTAGGTAATATATCATTACAAGATTGGCTTATGCACTTTAAAACTCTGTATAACCTTCCGTTAATTTCAAACAGAATTTTATACGTTGAACCTGATATTACTAATGCTATTTTAGATAGACCCTTCTCTCTTGGTGAGTTGAAAGCCGTTTTGGGTTACTCCAAAAATAACAAGGCACCAGGAAGTGATAGGATCCCTTATGAATTTTACAAGTATGCTCCTGATTCCTTTTTAAACATTTTATTGGCTACATTTAATGGAATGTTTGAAATGGGCTATGTCCCTTTAACATTTAAAAAATCCATTATTTTCCCATTATATAAAAAAGGAGATAAAAATTTGGCTTCTAATTACAGGAGAATCTCCTTCATTAATGCAATTGCCAAGTTATATACGAGGTTGATTTTGGCTAGATGTCTGGACTGGATTGATGAAAACAATATAATTAAAGGAGCTCAGGCTGGTTTTAGAAAAAATATTCAACAATCGATAACATATTCACATTAACCAGTCTAATTAAATTAAAATTACAAAAGAAAAGGGAAAAAGTTTATGCATTTTTGTAGATTTTTCTACAGCATTTGATAGTTTAGATCGTTATAGTCTAATTAATTCAATTAAAAGTTTGCCCAGCGATACTAATGCTTCAGTTTAGGGTTTAATGAAACCATTTAGTATGGAATCGGGTTTAAGACAAGGTTGTTTGCTTAGTCCGATTCTATTTTCATTTTATATAAATGATTTGGAAGAAAATTTAGGTGGTGGTATTTGTGTAGAGGAAAATTGTATAATTAAGTATCTGGCTTTTGCGGATGATATTGTTCTCCTATCTTCACATCCAGTGACATTACAGAGTAATATAAATTCCCTAGACGAATACTGTACAAAATGGAGTCTGAGAATAAATCTCAAAAAATCTAAAATAATGGTCTTTCGCAATGGTGGTAAGCCATCACATAAAGAAAAATGGTTCATGGGCTACAAAAGTATAGACATAGTTCAACAGTACAAATACTTAGGAATAATTCTCACGCCTACACTCTCAATGTCAAAACACTTGGCAGAAAAACTGGAGAAAACCAAAGTGGGTTTGAATTTGATTTGGCACCAGTTTATGGAAAACAAAGACATAGCTCTTTCCACAACATTGCAAGTATTTAATTCCGTTAGTAGGGCTGTGATGTGCTATTTAGCACAAATTTGGGGTGGGGTGAGTTATGAAGCCGTGGAAAGACTACTAAGATTCTTTCTTAAAAAATTATTTAAATTACCAAAGTATACTCCAACACATTTTATTCACTTTGAGACTAAAATAGATCCGTTATTTATCTTCACAATTAAACTCCATTTTGATTATATTATAAAAATTTTGAATCTTCCACCACATAGATATCCAAAAATATTAGCACTACAGATAATTAAAAAAGAAATCGCATGGTTTAGGGACTTACTTAATCTGATTGAACTGCATGGATTAAATTTCAACTTAAATCGATCTAACTGTGATGATGTTAAACTATGGAGAGCTAATTTATATTTACTAAGAACTCAAATTCAGAAAGACATATATAATCAATATGTAATTAAAGTTCAGAATTCTAAAACTTTCACTTTTTATCCTCATTTAACTTCAGTAAATTATATTGATGACAAAAGCTCATTGAAGGTGATCAGATGGGTAATTAAAATTAGAGCTGATGTTTTGAACTTAAATTATAAACACTTCCAGCAAACAAATAATAATTGTAGCATGTGTAATACAAACGAAACAGAAGATCTCTATCACTTCCTGGCTGCTTGTCCGATACTCTCTGAATTTAGAATTAAATGGTTAAAGTCTAGAAATTTATCTCGGGATCAAGTAATTGATTTATTAAATGGAAACAATTGGATAGCATTGGTAAATTACTGCAAGTCTGCTTTCTCCTATAGAATAATGCTCACCAGAGAATTTAACAATTAATAAATTGGAGAATTTTGGTACCACTGGTTTTTTAATTAAAATATTTGTACAACTTTTACATTGTAAATATAATTGTTCTTATTTTCCTATTAATTATTTGTATATAAATAGATTGAAATATAATTTTGTTATGAAACACAGACTCCTCTGACGGTCAACAGACCATGTAGCACGTCTGATTTTCTGTTTTAAATCCAAAAATATTATTTTGTATTGTTTTGTAATTTTGATAATTAAGAGGACTTTTTCTTCTTCGCCTTCTATAAGTCCTTCCTTTAAATAAAATTGTCGGTAGCTCCTTGTCTAATAGTGGAATATTGAGAAGAGCCAATTTTGTCGTTGTTTTTTTGGATATAACTGATTCAGCATGTCCTCAATTAGATTCGTAATTTTTTCAAATTGTAAGGTTTATGTTGAATTCTTGAGCCAAGATATAGCATTTCCAAGTCAATTTCAACCTTTTCCAAGTCAAATTCAACCTTTTCCAAGTCAAATTAAACTTTTTCCAAGTCAAATTCAACCTTTTCCATTTCAAATTAAACCTTTTCCATTTCAAATTCAACCTTTTTTTATTTATTTAATTATCTTTAATTTTTCGATGCGTGGGTCTGTTATCGTATGAGTAGTTTTTTAAAATAACCTCCTTTTTAAGATTACGTGACTGCGTTTCGAATTATTTAAGTTTTTTTGACTTATTCGATATAAGGGTGTATTTTTATGTTTCCCGATCAGTAAATTTTTAAAATGACATCTATTTTATGTTTACGCCACTGTGTTTTGATTTATTTAAGTTTTTAGAATTTATCCAATATAAAGGTCTACTTTTTTGTTTCCGGAGCCGTAGATTTTGAAAACGACCTCCATTTTAAGATTAGGCCACCGCGTTTCGACTTATTTGAGTTTTTCGGATATTTTTCATATGAGGGTGTATTTTTATGTATCCGGAGCTGTAGATTTTGAAAATGACCTCCATTTTAAGATTAGGCCACCGCGTTTCGACTTATTTGAGTTTTTCGGATATTTTTCATATGAGGGTGTATTTTTATGTTTCCGGAGCTGTAGATTTTGAAAATGACCTCCATTTTATGATTACGCCACTGCGTTTTGACTTATTTAAGTTTTTCGAATTTATCCAATATTAAGGTCTACTTTTATGTTTCTTGAGCCGTAGATTTTGAAAATGACATCCATTTAATGATGACGCCATTGCATTTTGACTTATTTAAGTTTTTCGAATTTATCCAATTTAAAGGTCTACTTTTATGTTTTCGGAACCGTAGATTCTGAAAATGACCTCTATTTTATGATTACGCAACTGCGTTTCAACTTATTTAAATTTTTAGAATTTAACAAGTATAAAGGTCTAATTTTATGTTTCTGGAGCAGTAGATTTCCCCCATTTTGTAAATGACCCAATTTAAAGTTTATGCCACTGTTTTGGATTATAAAAGTTTTTTTTTTTACTTTTTCGGTATAAGGATCTACTATGTTATCTGAGACGTATTGAAATTTTTCTAATCTTTAATATTTAAATTTATCTAATATTTAAGCTCCATTTTATGATTAAGCTGCTGCATCTTGATTAATTATGCTTCATTTTGGATTTTTTCAATACAAAGTTTCATCAATATGTTTTCGAGTATGAATAAATAAATAAATATTATGAAGCTAAAGTAAAATTAACCACAGAATACAAACTAAAAAGCCGAAAAGCAACTGGTAATAAATTTAACCTTCCGTACTCAGATTTTTCAGCTAATTGTTCGAAATCTTATAATTTTGTGATAGGAGACCACAACATTAAAAAAGATAACTAAAATTAAATTAAAAATGAGACAATACATATTTTATTTATTTTGATTAGATACTTTTATTTATTTATTGAAAAATAAATTAATCCTTCGTATTATATTTTTTATTCGAAAGAAAAATCAAAAACACTTAAAAAAACCGAAACACAGTGGCCTAATCTTAAAATGTAAGTAGTTTTAAAAACTAAGGCTCCGGCATCATAAAAGTAGACCTTTAAATTGGATAAATTCGAAAAACTTGAATAAGCCGAAACGCAGTGGCATAATCTTAAAATAGAGGTCATTTTCAAAATCTACGACTCCGGAAACATAAGAATACACTGTTTTATGATAAAAATTCGAAACACTTAAAGAAATCGAAATGCGGTGGCCTAATCTTAAAATGGAGGTCGTTTTCAAAATCTACGGCTCCGGAAACATAAAAGTAGACCTTAATATTGGATAAATTCGAAAAACTTAAATAAGTCAAAACGCAGTGGCGTAATCATAAAATGGAGGTCATTTTCAAAATCTACAGCTCCGGAAACATAAAAATACACCCTCATATGAAAAATATCCGAAAAACTCAAATAAGTCGAAACGCGGTGGCCTAATCTTAAAATGGAGGTCATTTTCAAAATCTACAGCTCCGGATACATAAAAATACACCCTCATATGAAAAATATCCAAAAAACTCAAATAAGTCGAAACGCGGTGGCCTAATCTTAAAATGGAGGTCATTTTCAAAATCTACAGCTCCGGATACATAAAAATACACCCTCATATGAAAAATATCCGAAAAACTCAAATAAGTCGAAACGCGGTGGCCTAATCTTAAAATGGAGGTCGTTTTCAAAATCTACAGCTCCGGATACATAAAAATACACCCTCATATGAAAAATATCCGAAAAACTCAAATAAGTCGAAACGTGGTGGCCTAATCTTAAAATGGAGGTCATTTTCAAAATCTACAGCTCCGGATACATAAAAATACACCCTCATATGAAAAATTTCCGAAAAACTTAAATAAGTCGAAACGCGGTGGCCTAATCTTAAAATGGAGGTCGTTTTCAAAATCTACAGCTCCGGATACATAAAAATACACCCTCATATGAAAAATATCCGAAAAACTCAAATAAGTCGAAACGTGGTGGCCTAATCTTAAAATGGAGGTCATTTTCAAAATCTACAGCTCCGGATACATAAAAATACACCCTCATATGAAAAATATCCGAAAAACTTAAATAAGTCGAAACGCGGTGGCCTAATCTTAAAATGGAGGTCGTTTTCAAAATCTACGGCTCCGGAAACAAAAAAGTAGACCTTTATATTGGATAAATTCTAAAAACTTAAATAAGTCAAAACACAGTGGCGTAAACATATAATGGATGTCATTTTCAAAATTTACTGATCGGGAAACATAAAAATACACCCACATATCGAATTTGTCAAAAAAACTTAAATGATTCGAAACGCAGTCACGTAATCTTAAAATGGAGGTTATTTTCAAAACTAGGTACAGGACAGCATAATACTAGTCCCTAAGAAATCCGAATAGGTACAATAAATCGATATCCGTAAGTGAAAATTCTACTTAGGAGAGCATAATAATAGACTTTCATATTGGAGGGGGGGAGGGGATGGACATTATTTAAAAAAATATATAAAATTTACAAAAACTTAAAACATTAATTTGAAATGAAAACGGTTGAATTTGAATTGGAAAAGGTTTAATTTGAAATGGAAATGGTTGAATTGACTTGGAAAAAGTTTAATTTGATCTGGAAAAGGTTGAATTTGACTTGGAAAAGGTTGAATTTGACTTGGAAATAATTGAATATCACACAGAAATATCACACTGAAAAAATCTAAAATGTTAAAATAAATGGATATGCAACTGCTTAATCAATTTTTTTTTTGTATTTTTTAAAAGCTATGCCTTCGATAATATAGTAAGTGGCCTTCATTTCGAAAAAAATCGAAAATTGACAAAAAATCGAAAGTTGAATTTGAAATGGAAAAGGTTGAATTTGACTTGGAAAAAGTTTAATTTGAAATGGAAAAGGTTTAATTTGACTTGGAAAAGGTTGAATTTGATTTGGAAAAGGTTGAAATTGACTTGGAAATGCTATATTATTAGAGTCTTCAGTCTCCAGTCGGCAACATGTATAGACTTTTTCTTATATCTAGAACTTTTTACTCTTCGTTAGTCTTATAAAACCACTAAACAGAAATATAAAACCACTAAACAGAAATATGAATTTAACACTAAGAGTGGGAATGAAATTGGACCTATAAATGTGATTCTTACATAGAGAACGAATGAAATAAACTATTTCCTCGATAAGTGAGATATAAACACGAAGGTTTTTAGTGGTTCAAATGTTGCTGCTATATATGCTCATTTTTTCTAAAAACTCTAAGAAATCGAGTCAGTAAATCCAATCGTTATATCCATTCAAAATCACAGTATTGTTGAGAACTTCGATTTTACAGATAGTTCAGGAATGGTTGAGTTGCCTTCTGATTTTTAACTGTATGTTTAATATTGGGGAATGATAGATACCTTTATATTATTTCAATTGTATTTGTATTTAAAGCATGTGACAACGGTCGTAGCAATTCATTGGCTGGCAAGCACCTTTTTGTCCTGGAGAAGATATCAAGTCGCTAGAATACAAAATGGTGGCCATGTGAAGATAGATGAGACCTTACATAGGTTGCACACGTATATATAGAGAGAGAGTTTATTGATATATAATGCTACCAAAACTTTCAATTTATATTATTATAGTCTTAAGACTTGAAATAAAAGTCAGTTACCCCATACTCGTAGATTTCAAGTCGAATTGAATTTGATTCAAAATTGAATTTACGATTAAAAAAGTTTACTTTTATCCGTTTTTCGCTTATATCAGTAAAACTATGCGTTATATCTATAATAGTGTGATATGTGAAATTAAAGCTGATAAAATTTGCAGTAGAAATGGTTATATTAGTTTATTCGCTGTATTCTATAATTTCCGTGATATTCGCCCTCGTAATTCACTAATTTCGAAAAAAAAAAAATTTTGCATCGCATTTTTATCATTATTTGACTCACCAGCTCTTTATCTTTTCATTATACGAGAAAGTCATGATTAAGAAAGTTGTTTAATATTAAATTTTCTTTAAGAATATATATTATTTTACGATCTTATCTCCAACCATTCAAAGGCTAGAGCAATTATAATTTAATGATTAAACTTATAAACTATACAGAAAAACTTTTTCTCATCAGGCCTATTGATATGATCAATTTATAAGGACAAAGCTTAGTATGAAATATGACACCTTTTTTACCGGGGCTCCCGGACAATTATAAGAGCATGTACAAACCTTAAATGTCTCAGTTTTTTATTTGGGTCCACCCCTTCGACATTGAGACTATACGAAGCTTTTACTTGGTGAAAGGCAGGAATGTTTAAAACTCCCCCGGCACCAGAACGCGAACTCATAATTATTTTATCATGTAAACTTGAGTTTATAAAGTTGCCGAGAAACGTGTGTTTTACACAGCTTTAGTCCCTTCAGGTCCAGTCAATGAATGCCCGAAAAGGGGGTAATAGAAAGAAGTGGAAGAATAAAAAAACTAAATTGCCTTACATTAAAATAAGAATAGCCCGTAGCTCAGTTTATTTCATAATAGATAAAAGCGTCAAGTATCAACTTTTACATTCTCTTACTTTATGAAAATAAAGTGCTTAAAGTAATAGCAAATAGGCGATAAAAATAAATTACTGAAGGTCAGTTTAAAAAAAAAAATCCTAATCATGTTTAAAAATGCTTCTTCTTGAACATTATATTTGTTTTTAAAAGACTGAACAGACTTTTTTTTTACTCTAATCTTTCAATTTTCAATCATGTATAATAAATTAAATAGTTACAAATTATATATATATAGTTAGTTATAGTTATAAATTAATTATTTATAAATTATATATTTTTAACATTTGTATCTTTTGACACATTGGTCTGGGAAAACTTTCATTAAACAGGGGATAGTCAGGGAATTTTACTCTGACAATTTGGTAGCCACCCTGGGAATTTTTCTTCCAAGGAAAAAGTTATTTGCTTATCACATTACTAAACAGAAATAGGAGTGGGAAGTGAGGATGAAATTAAACCTATAAATGTGATGCCTACATAGAGAAAGAATGATATAAATGATTTCCTAGATAAGTGAGATATAAACACAAAGGTTTTAAGAGTCCTAAGAGCTGACTGTCACTATATCCGATCATTGTTTATAAAAACTTTAAGAAATCAAGACATTAAATCCGATTAGTCACTATAGCAGTGGTTCTTTATCCAATAAAAATTTTGTTACAAAAGCCTTCTGAATCATCATAGGTGGCGTTTTCATCGTTAAATCTGATATTTTGTTACAACCCATGTCATTATAAACTCAATCCGCTGTAATTCGAAATTGGAAAATTTTAATATAAGCTGCATTCTTGATTATTATGAATCTCCTCCCTCCCCCCCTGATTATAGATTAGAATAACCTGGAGAGCCAGTGGCTCATTGCTGTCAGATGACTGGGCAATGAGCTATGTGGCAACCCTATGCCGAAATTCAATTTTTTTAAGTTTTAATGGAGACAAATCCGAATCGATTTTTCATAAAATAATACTTGGCCTATTTTATTGGAAGGGTCATTTTGTTTTTGTAATTTATTATATATTATTAGTTAATTAACAATATTTTTTTGAACTCATTCATATCCCAAAAGACATAACAGATAAGAATTAAAAACTTTAATTTGATTACATCAACATATTTATTTTGTAATGTTTCGTCCTTTTTGGCCATTTTTTAAACATTTCTGTATCACCTTATTTGTACTACCTGTCCGAAAATGATCTATAGATTTTTTTATTTTTAAATATCATCTAGACAAGAAGAAATTTTAGTCAGTCAGAAACTTTTTGTTGGCGGCTGTCTTTTTTTACTTTCAGTTAAATATGTAACATACAGGGTGTCCCATAAGTAGAGGGAAATGTTTATAGGAGTGATAGCAGACCTCAAGAGCTACAAAAAAGTTCATATAAACTATAGGCCAATTTTCGGCAGAAAAGTAGCATATGCAAATTTGTGGTTTTTTAAGTGAGTCATGTTTTTTATTGAATCGAAAGCAATAACTTAAGAAATATTTAATTTAAGTAATTAACAATTTTTTCATTGTAAAGAAGATGAAATTTACTTTAAATGAACATAAGAGTTTATCATTGTTAAAACCATTTACAGAGGACTTTTGGGCTACTAAACTATAGCCCAGTAACCTTATACATCGTAAGCTGCATTGAATGGGAATAGAAGGTTTCTTTTATGGAATGTGACTGAATTGCAAAATCCAAGTTTTCGACCTTGGCTCCCCCTCTCCTTCAAAACTTTGAAAATCTGTATCTCAAAACTTATTAAATTTAGCGAACTTATTTTGGTCTTAAATTGTAGCATATTTAATTTAATTAAAAATGTATAGAATGTTTTTTGTCAAAAACTTCATGGTCGAAATGAGAAAAAAGTGCGTTGTGTCTCAGTCACATCTTATACAAGAAAAAAAGAAAGAAACCTTCTCCCCTATTCCATGTAACTTAGATTGACCCTTCTTTTCATGACAAGGTTACTGGGCTATTAAGCTAAGTTCTGTTTTAAAAAAAAACATAAATTATTGGCCTTTTTTTTTTTTTATCATCCAACTATACTAAAGTTTCCCCACTTTTACAAAAACTTCTTTGTTTTATAAGCTTTTAATTTCTATTAATTAAGTTGAGGTTTATTAGGTAAAATTTGAGATTCAACACAAGTTTAGTAAAAAAAAATATGATATTGTTTATCCTGTCAAGTAAAAGTACCCATGTTTTTAATAAAAATAACTACAATTAATTGTTGAAAATCTTTTATTTCTTATTTTCCCATGATCTACAATGTATTTTAATAAACCCAATTGCCTAAATACACATTTTATTTATAAAAATAATTAATTTGAAAAATACTAATTTTTTAAATATTTTTTCCAGTAAATCGGTTATGAATAGTTTTTTCATCCGGATCTCTATTTTATGAATTGATCCAAATTTGTAAGTGACAAACTAAATGTTAATGCTCCTAATATTAACATTTTAATTAAAATAATTGAAGCAATCAGCAGGTTTTTTTAAAAAATATTTTAAACATAAATTTTAGGACTAGAAACTTAGAAAAAAAAGTCACTCACAAATACACGTCAATTTATTCGAAATATATTTGAAAAATCAGTATTTTTCAAATTATTTTTTTTATAAATAAAAAGTGTGTTTAGGCAATTAAATTTATTAAAATACATCCCAGACCATGGAAAAACAAGAAATAAAAGCTTTTCAGCAATTTATTGTAGTCATTTTTGCTGAAAACAGGGGTACTTTTACTTGACATGTTAAAAAATATTATTTTTTAACAAAATTTGAGCTGAATCTTAAAATTTTCCCTAATAAACCTCAGCTTAATTAATATGAACTAAAAGCTTATTAAACGAAGACATTTTTGTAAAGGTGGGAAAACTGTAGTATAGTTGGATGATGATTAAAAAAAAAGGCGAATAATTTATGATTTTTCTAAAAACTGAAGTTAGCTTAGTGTAGCTACAACAGTCCTCAAATAGTTTTAACATTGATAAATTCTGTTAATTTAAAGTGAATTTCATCTTGTTTGCAATAATTTATTAATTAATTAAATTAAATATTTCTTTAGTTATAGCTTTCGATTCATTAAAAAACATAACTCACTTAAAAAACCATAAAACTTCGATTTGCTACTTTTCTGCTGAAAATTGGCCCATTGTTTATATAAACTTTTTTGTAGCTCTTGAGATTTGCTATTACTTCTATAAAAATTTCCCTCTACTTACGGGACACCCTGTATTGTAAGGTAGTTAAAGTATTGCAATCGTGAAAATTTTCTAATTTGAGTTTTCAATGGAAATACATGTTTTGAGGTACTCTGAATCAAAATAATCAAGTCCCACAAAACGGTCTGTGTGTGCGTGCGAACCGCCTAGGTCAAAACTGAAATTGTGTGTTAAGGGTTTGTATATGGTTCGGATGTGACAGTAACTTTTTCATTAAAATCTGCTATCCGGAAGTGCCACTTTATATCATCAACTTTACATAAATTTAAGATTTTCTCAAAAATGGCTCTAACGATTTTGATTAAACTCAGTGTATAATGTATAATTAAGTATTCTTTAACATCATTTAGCTCTTATCCATATTGATGTCGCTTAACAGGACTTAAATCCCCAATGTTCAAAATATCTTCCTCTAAAGTACCTTTAATTCTATATATTTTAAATAATGAACTATCTCTCATCAGTCGAGTGGGAAGAAGAATTGAAGCTACGAGGGCTGCATATAAACCCGTCTAAGATTTATGTGCGTTGGAAAAGATAATACGGAGCCTATGATGTTAAGTAATGGTGGACCCCTAAAGGTAACAAATGCATAAACGTATCTGGGGACTATCATAAATGAAGATGGTAAAGTAGACCAGGAGGTGACGTAGACCTAAATCGGGTGATAAAGGCCAATGGAATATATTACTAGATAGCCAAAACAATCATAAGAAAACAGGAAGTAAGCAGAAAGGCCAAACTCACGATATATAAGGTGGTGTTCCTCCCAGTACTTCTTTATGGATCTGAAAGCTGAACAACACTTGATAAGCACGTAGGCAGGATCACAGCATCGGAAATGAGAAGATTAGCTTCGATTTTGAAGAATAGCTGGCAAAACTAAGAGGGACTGTGTCAGAAATGACAGAATCCGTGAGGAATTGTAGGTGACATCAATCTGTGGCATCCTGGAAGAGAAGCAGGGCACATCTGCAGAATGGATGACACCCGTAAGGCCAAGTGGTTTATGGAAGGTAGACCAGAAGGCAGACGACCTCGTGGCAGGCTGAGACATACGTACCATGATTACATTCGAAAACTGGGCACAGCAAGAGGACGCACCATACTGGAGATGAGAAGACTAGTCAGGGACAGAGACCAGTGGGCAAAATGGGCTAGGACTGCAGCTCCACGCTTAACAGCACAAAGGGGCTAGAAAAAGAAGAATAAGAATTATCTCTCATTGTTAGGAATTATCAAAAAAGGCTAAATATAACTTTTTAAAAATCTGATAATTAAATAAAGGGGAAATTCTTATCCAGATCAAAAATGAATCTCTGGAAATAATAATCAGAAGGTATACATATAATGTATCATTGAAAAGTGGAGAATTTTAGGAAAAATAATATCCAATAAATAAAGTTTTAGAAGGTAATAGATAGTGGCGAACAAAATATAAATAATAATTCCTGAAAACTAACATTAATTAAATTAAATCACACGTTTCCAAGGAAATTAAAAGAAATCTTCTTATAAAATGTAAACTTTTAAGTTTGAAAAAACTATCTAAAATCCACCGAATCAAGGCAATGCCATTTAAATTAGACAATTTAAATAGTGCCATAAATTTTAAAACAGATTTATAAAATATCAACAAATCATATGCAAAATCAATAAATAAACTAAAAAAAAAAAAGATTTTTCTAATACTAAATGATAATGATGTTTTGTTTTTTATATATATTAAAAATTATCCACTAGAGTTTAGCTGAATCACTCTTTTCCTCCATTTCAAGATAGTTGCAAATAAAGCAAGCACGGGAAATGTGAAATATAGTGAAAGTGTAAATAATAGTGCAGATTCAAATTAAATTCAGACATTTATTTGTGGGAAATGCATAAAGTAAAAAAAGTTGTTTTCCTGATTTTAGATTGAAAAAAAAAATAGCTACCAACAAAAATTCCTGGCTGACAAAAAGAAATTTTCTTCTCGGCTAGATGATAATTTTTGGACAGGTAGTATAAAATAGATAAAACAGAAATGCTTTAAAATGGCCAAAAAGGCCGAAATGTTACAAAATAAATGTGATATGTCTATTCACTAATTAATAATATATTAGCATTATTACATGCTAACTTTTTATATAAGATATATACTTATGTAATAAAAAATGATTTATCAAATTAATGGTGAAAAGAATAAAGTAATTTATTATATTATTGGTATTGTTATTATTGAAAATCGGTCATCATATGTCTGTAACTTTTCCTTGCACATTCTGTTTTTTATTTAAGAATGAAAATCCGTCAGGATATGGAGTCAGTCATTAATGATGTTTATTAATGACTGTATATCCTGACTATTTTTCATCCTTATATTTTAACAGTCAACTTTGTTGCCATCTCTAAATCTTTTGGAATTTATTGGAAGAATGCAAAGAATAATGCAATTCATGAAAATTTAATCTTTACTTATAGGTATGAATCAATAAATTAGGATAATCATAATAGTATAATCATTGTGGCATTTTTAACCTACTTCAATAATAGTGTATATATTATCATTGTTAAATTTATTTGTTATTTATATGATTTCTATTCTTATTATTTTTTTAGAATGGGATATCAAAGTTTAATGGGTTGCATAACCCATCCATTAAAAGATCCTAACTCGATGAAAGTTGTCAAAGAAAGGAAAAAGCATGACCGATTCAATGGAATGCCAGAAGAAGAAGTTTCTAAAAGAACCCTACCAGATCATTTAACACAAAATTTGGATATTGTAATTGTAAGTGGAGATCATGAATATTTCAATTCAATCAATCATTATTAGTTCAAAATTCAGCTTCATCTTCACTTATTAAATTATTTTTAATGATTGAAATTGTAATTCTTTTTTTGGTACTTGTTCAATAGCGGGTAGCATCAAAACCTCCCTTGTTATCTAATCTTATTTCACATAGCCTCCCTTATTTCCTCTAACCTAAGCTATTCCCTTGTTTATTTTTTGTTCCTGGTGTAAGCTGTGAGTTAGTCTAATTTAATTATGGATGTTGTTACATTGTGGGAATTGCCATCTTCAGAAGAAGAGGCTATCAAATATTTTCAAGACGCCGGGTTATTTGCAAAGGTGAAATATTGTGATGAAGGTCATCAAATGAAGTTCGACGGGAAGATTAAATGGAGATGCTTTCGTAGTTGTAACGGAACCGTTTCTATAAGGAAAGGAACGTGGTTGGAGGGGTTGAGGATTTCTTTTTTAATGTCTTTAAAATTCTTTTATAGGTGGTCCCATAATTTAACAACAATACAGTGGACGAAAGAGAAGCTCAAACTATCCCAGGCAACTATCGTAACGTGGAACAAATTTTTAAGAGAGGTTTGTACACATAACATGTTGTATATGTCAAGTTAAGAAATTGGAGGGCGTGGCAAAGTCGTTGAAGTAGACGAGAGTCTTTTTTCTAAAATGAAAATGAATCTAAAGTGAAAATTCTCGAATCTCAGTTTTCAACGGAAATACATGTTTTGAGGTCACCTAAGTCCAAATAACCAAATGTCGCAAAATGGTGTGTGTGTTAACAGTCTAGCTCATAAACGAAAAGTAGTATGAAACTGATATTAAGTATTTAAGGTTTGTATATGGACTGGATGTGACAGCAACTTTTTTAATTATATATCCATAATGTTTTGATCTATTTAATATATATCTTGTAAAATAAAAGTATTTTTTATTATTACCTTTATTTTTGTTTTTGTTCACAATTTCAATAATATCAATACAATACAATAAATATGAATACGAAGATATAATAATATGAATATAATATAGTAAATATGAATATGAAGATATCATCAGTGGCTTATCAGAGTTATCAGTGTTAAGGTTATAAACATTGGCAGAGAGCAGTCCGACGCTACCCGCTATTGAACAAGTACCCTTTTTTTTATTTATGAGAATTAGATTATGCTTTCCTAAATCTTATTTATATTTTAATTTTTTCATTATTATGCTCATTAGGTGATTTCCTGATGTATAATTTATTGGTATTGATTTGTATGTATGTGATAAGTTAAAATACAAATATTTTTTTATGTTTTGGGATTCTATGCCTTCCTGAATTGTGGACATTTTTGTTAGCATAATATTTCAACATACGTATTCAGTGAAACAAACTTTTTAAGCATATACGTTATGCTTGACTGGTTATTAAGTTCCAGAAATATCAAATTTTAAATTATATGTATCATATAAAATATCATATTTTATTTTCTGTTAGGGATTTTTTTCTTTTTTTTTTAAATTAATGGTACCATTGCTTGGTTATGCTGCTGATGATCTTGTAGAATTGGGTGGAGATTAAAAAACTGTTAAAAGATGTATAAGATGTTTATGAATTATTGAAGGAAGTTAGTCGACTGTTCTACATAGCATCGGTGTAAATATTCAGAGCGCAGTCTTTTTTTAAAAAAAGATTGCGTCCTGAATATTTACAACCAAAGAATGTTTGTGAAATATGAAAAAGAATTAAATCTTAAAATGAACACCAAGGGGTCAATCTATCTTCGATCAATCAATAAGGGGTGCTGACAAAATGTATTTATTATTATTACTACTACTACTTATTTATTTTTTTAACCAATGTGATATTCAGAGAGTTAAAAACAGGTATTAATTTAATCTTATATTTGCTTTTTATTTGTTTTTTTTAGCAGCCATTTCACATTTATGCGTCACTAGTTTGAGTTTCATCTAGGTTAACATTTAAACTGTTAAATGTATTCTTTTTTAAAAATTAAAAATGTAATATGTGTTTAGTTATTCCAAGTTAGGGAGCAGGGTAGCTCAGTGGGTGAGCACTGACTTCCAGAGCTCAAGGTCTCAGGTTCGAATCCAGCTGATGACTAATAATTTTTCATTTGCTGTTGGTCGACCATGGAGCTGGGAAACCTTCCTGGGGCAAACCAAGCCTCTATAAAGTGGGCACTCTTAATTAAATAATTAATTAGGGGGTAAAACCTGACAGTTGAGCATGATATTGACCCGTCACCTCCCTTTACAACCATTGGCCTTTTACAAGGCCTTTACTTTACTTCCTCACATTGTACTGAACCCTAGACCCTTCATGGATTGTTAGTAGTAGTTGTTTTTTTTTTATTCCTAGTTATCCCCACAGTTAACTTCCTCTATGGTCAGCTGTGGAGGTTACTCAGCCAACCAATTAGTAGCCAGTGTTCTCTGTAATCAATTTACCATCTGGCAAACCTCAGCACATCTCTTTCTAAATCTTTTAGAGGCCTACTTCTGGTGTGGTTGGGGTAGTTTTAAATGGTTAATTTTACTTTTAAACAAGCAGGAAGAGTTATTAATGTATCAACATTGATTTATTGTTGTATTATATGCATTCATTTTGAAATTTGCCTGTTTTAAAAAAACAAGGCGAATAGTTTACTTCAAGAAAGAAGGGCATATTGAATTGTTCTACTCCCTAATGACCTATATCATTGGCTAACCAAATAAAGACTACTATTACATACTACATACAGTTTGTATCTGTTGACTGTACCACCAACCACCTTCTTTAAAATGCAATAAATAAAACAAAAATTATTTTTAAAAAAATAAGAACTCTTGGCTATGGAAAATTAACATATTTCCAAAATTTCTTTGATAACTGTACAAAATATGTGTAATTTCACAATAAATGAAATTTTATATTAAAGGAAACTTTTTAAAACCAGCGGAAATAAAATAAACAAAAAATAATACTTCTTATATATCATAATAATGATTAAAATTTAATTATAAAAATTTAGTTTGACTTATTTTAAAATTGTCTATTCAATACAAACAAAATTGCTTACTTTTTACTATTTATTTCTCTTTCTCTTATTGAGCATCGTCTATTTGGTTTTCCATTATTATTTCCTCAAGTGACATAGGAAAAGAAATATCCTTAGCCTTGCAATGACTAGCTTTCCTTCCTCAATTTGCCATCTATAGTTTTGTGGATCGATGGCAGTAGGAGGGGAATAAGTATGGTTATTCCACCTACCAGCTACTAAATTGGTCCGATTAAGTTTTTGTTGCAGAACCTGATGGCAGGGTGTTTTTGAACTTGCATCCGAAAATAAATGTACCATCAATTCATCCACTTTGCCAATTAATTTTTTTATCTTCACATGTAGCCAACACATTTTTCACAATTTCCTTCTGTGAGATTTGGACCATTTCTGTATCCAACTGAAATCAATGTTTCCTGTGCTCTGTTACATTATTCACCAATAGTTTATATAGTTTTGGCTTTGTGGAAGTTTAATCGCCTTGTGACAATGTAATCACTTCCCAACTAAGAACCCAATTTTTTTCTTTCTTTAAATTATTACTAATTAATTACATTTAATCAAATGTATCCCATCATATCCGAGGCATGTTCTATTGGGTTGAAGCTTTTTTTTGTGGAATACGCAGCACGCTGATTCAAGCTTCGTTAAGGTACTTAGGTGTTACTTGAGGAATGTGAGGCCTCTTATTATTGTGAAGTAAAACTAAATCTTCTTTAATAATTGGTGCTAAAGGTGTCACATATAATAATGAATTAGGTATAAGATACCTGATAACATTTATAGTGCCTTAATATAAATTACACTGCACCATCACTGAGTTACTTATATACTACTTTTGACTTGACAAGTGATCTACATACCATTTTACAGGTCAATACGAAGGAAGTTGACAAACTCTTTTATTTTCTGAAATGTTCAAAGCTTGACAATAGAATTTAATTCTTAATGAAAATAAGGCGATCATGACTCATGTGGTTGAAGCCTTTAATTTAAAAACAAAGAAAATGCATACATTAATTAATGCAGCCTTAATTTATTTATTAATTAACATTTCACCTTAAATACTCTTATAACAATGCATTTTTGACTTATTCTGTATATTATTCTTAACATTTTTGTGAAAAAAATCATTGTGACATATCGAAAATTGTCAAAGTTATGAATTTTTAAATTTACCCATGTTATTGAGCTGCAGTTTTTGGTAATAATTAAATTTTAGAAAATTAATATCTTGAAATACTTTTTGAGATCCAAATAAAATTTTGCATGGTTAATACAAATATAAAACTGAGACCAGTGGTTTCCTTCCCCTTTATATGAATTGGCCATTTATTGTTATTCCACAATTCAATTTGTAATTGTGATATGCGCTACTTATCAACAAATTAACTAATTTATTTAATAAATTATTGAAGGAAGTTAGTCGACTGTTCTACATATCATATCAGGGTGATAAATATTCAGGACGCAGTCATTATAAAGATTTTATTGGTGCCGAAGTTTCAATATAAACATTTGGGTCATTATCAGGGCGTGTTTCGAGCTCTGAAGGTATTCTAGTACTGAAACGTCGGCACCAATAAAATCTTTATAATGACTGCGTCCTGAATATTTACCACCCATATTTTATTTTATGATTATGAATCATGACCAAAAAATTATATTTTAACAGATAATGTATTTAATAATTAATTAATTATTATAATGAAAAATATGGTGCACCTATCTAAACTTTGATGACTTAAACAATGAAACTTCGAATTTCTCAACAATGAAACATGTTTCTGAACATTTCTAGAAATATTGTAATGGTGAAAAAGGCTGCTGTGAATAACTGGAGGGGACTGGAAGCATAGGTAAGCTTGTGAGTGCTCGCAGTCTTAGAGTAGGAATTGGATGAGTACTCGTCATTAGAATGGGTTAATTTAATATCTAGTTATTACTCTATGAAATGTAATTGGAAATTAATAAGATTAAGGCTACCAGAATACTTTAACAATTCTAAGCCTGAAAAAAAGCTATGAGTAAATCCTGAATCTTAAAAGCAAAAATTGTAAGGCTAACATGATGAACAGTAGGCTGGACTACACTGAAGCTGAAAAATGATCACAATGATCATTTTTAAAATTCACTTTTAAAGACACTTATGGAATATGAATAGGCAGCTAGGAAGGCAGGGCTCATATGATGATATCATCCAGGCAGCTATATGATATCACCAGGAAGAAAGGCTCAGGAGGATATCGCTTGTGACGAGGATACATCTTTGAGAGTGTGCAGAAATCCAACTATCTCGGTACTATTGTAACCAATGATAACAAAATGGAGGAAGAAATAAAAACAAAGATATGTAACAGAAACAAATGTTATTCGTTGCTCAGAAAAGTATTTCAAAATAGAGATATACCCCGAAAGCTCAAAATAAGGATATATATCCTGTCTTATTAGACAGTACTTCATCCAATTATAATGTATGACAGTTAGGCATGGACCCTAACCAAACAGAGAGATTGTTGAATACATGGGAGAAAAAAATTCAAAGAAGAATGTATGGCCCTACCTTTAAAGGAAGTCATTAACACATGGAAACAATTGCAGAACTTATGGATCTTTATGGGCAGAGTTGAGCAAAAATTATCTATAGCTAACACCTAAATTAGCTATTAGCAGGCAGATAATTCTGCAACTAAATTAGCTTTTTGCGGGACCAAGAACCTAAATTTTAGCTGTAGTTAGTTATTAGCTTTTCTTATACCTAATAGCTAATTAGCTTTATCTATAACTTCAACTAAAAGCTAATAGCTAACTTTTTGCATTTAATTGATCTTAGAGTCGACTATAAAGTTATCGGGAGCAGTTTTTATGAAAATACTGTCGGATTTGAGATAGCGTTCCCGGGCATCGACTTTTTGTAACTTTTCAGACCAAATAGATATGAGGGTCTATTACTATGTTTTAGGGGGCGCTTTTTATGAAAATAATGTTGGATTTGAGATAATGCCCCCGGGCACCGAATTTTTGTAACTTTTCTGATTTATTCGATATATGGGTCGACTATTAGGTTTTGGGTGGCGCTTTTTAAGAAAATAATGACGGATTTGAGATAGTGCCCCCGGGAACCAACTTTTTGTAACTTTTAGGATTTAATCGATATCAGAGTCTACTATTAGGTTTTAGGGGGTGCTTTCTATGAAAATTCTACCGGATTTGAATTTGAAAATCCGATGGAATTTTCTTAAAAAGCGCTTCCAATTACATTACAGTCGATCCTGATGTCAATTAAATGTGAAAAGTTGCAAAAACTCGAGTCGCGAAGAGTGGAGGGGAGGTGTAATCTCTAATCCGACTGTTTTTTCATAATTAGTGACCCCCAAAACATAATAGTTGACCTTAATATCGATTAAATCTGATAAGTTACAAACAGTCGATGATGGTGGCAAGGGGTGAGAGGGAGAGGGCGCAATCTCAAATCTGACAGCATTTTCATTAAAAGCTACACCCAAAACATTATAGTCAACCCTGATATCGATTAAATCCAAGATTATTTTTATAAAAAGTGCCTCCTAATATATAAAAATCGACCCTGATATCGATCAAAGCCGAAATGTTACAAAAAGTCGATGCCCGGGGGTACTATCTCAAATCCGACATTATTTTCATAAAAAGCGCCCTCCACAACATAATAGTCGACCCTGATATTGGTTAAATCCAAAACTCAAAAAGATGCTGCTGGGAGGAGGGAGTGGACAAATTCAGATCAGATAGAATTTTCAATAAAAAGTGCCCCCGATTACATTACAGTCAATCCTGATATCAATTAAATCTGGAAATTTACAAAAACTCGTGTGGTGGAGAGGGAGGTGTTATCTCTAATCCAACTGTTTTTTCATAATAAATGACCCCCAAAACATAATAGTTGACCTTAATATCGATTAAATCTGATAAGTTACAAACAGTCGATGAGGGTAGGAAGGGGTGAGAGGGAGAGGGCGCAATCTCAAATCGGACAGCATTTTCATTAAAAGCTACACCCAAAACATTATAGTCAACCCTGATATCGATTAAATCCGAGATTATTTTTATAAAAAGTGCCTCCTAATATATAAAAATCGACCCTAATATCGATCAAAGCCGAAATGTTACAAAAAGTCGATGCCCGGGGGTACTATCTCAAATCCGACATTATTTTCATAAAAAGCGCCCTCCACAACATAATAGTCGACCCTGATATTGGTTAAATCCAAAACTCAAAAAGATGCTGCTGGGAGTAGGAGGTGGACAAATTCAGATCAGATAGAATTTTCAATAAAAAGTGCCCCCGATTACATTACAGTCAATCCTGATATCAATTAAATCTGGAAATTTACAAAAACTCGAGTGGTGGAGAGGGAGGTGTTATCTCTAATCCAACTGTTTTTTCATAATAAATGACCCCCAAAACATAATAGTTGACCTTAATATCGATTAAATCTGATAAGTTACAAACAGTCGATGAGGGTAGGAAGGGGTGAGAGGGAGAGGGCGCAATCTCAAATCGGACAGCATTTTCATTAAAAGCTACACCCAAAACATTATAGTCAACTCTGATATCGATTAAATCCGAGATTATTTTTATAAAAAGTGCCTCCTAATATATAAAAATCGACCCTAATATCGATCAAAGCCGAAATGTTACAAAAAGTCGATGCCCGGGGGTACTATCTCAAATCCGACATTATTTTCATAAAAAGCGCCCTCCACAACATAATAGTCGACCCTGATATTGGTTAAATCCAAAACTCAAAAAGATGCTGCTGGGAGGAGGAGGTGGACAAATTCAGATCAGATAGAATTTTCAATAAAAAGTGCCCCCGATTACATTACAGTCAATCCTGATATCAATTAAATCTGGAAATTTACAAAAATTCGAGTGGTGGAGAGGGAGGTGTTATCTCTAATCCAACTGTTTTTTCATAATAAATCACCCCCAAAACATAATAGTCGACCTTAATATCGATTAATTCTGATAAGTTACAGTCGGTGAGGGGCGAGAGGGAGAGGGCGCAATCTCAAATCTGACAGCATTTTCATTAAAAGCGCCCCCCAAAACATTATAGTTGACCCTGATATCGATCAAATCTGTAAAGTTATAAGAAGTCAATTGGAGAGGGGAGAATCTAAAATCCGACATAATTTTTTAAAAAGCTCCTGAAATGAATGCATTTTTCTCCACTGTTGTTAGCTAGCTGTTCGTTTCCGCTAATAGCTAATTTAGCTGTAAATTTTAGCTATTTAGCTGAATGTTAGCTAGTTAAAAATTAGTTCGCTAACACCCAACTCTGTTTATGGGGAACCTGATATAGTTTCTTGCATTAAAAAGGGGAGATTAAGATGGCTAGGCCATGTATATAATATGAATAAAAAAATACTCCCAAAGCAAATAATTATTTATAACAGAAGGACATCCAAATGGAGAAAGAGGAAGGGGCAGAGCTAGAGTATGATGGACAGACGTTTTAGAGGCTGTCCTGAGAACACTAGGTGTGAGACATTGGAGAGAAGCTGTAGAGGAAAATTGTTGAAGAGACTAAGGCCCTGTATGGGCCATAGCACCGAAGCTGAAAATAAATTATCTAGCAATAGCTACTATCAGTAAACCAATATTTTAACTTGAGGGTTTCCAAAATGGGTTGCTTTCTGATTATACCATGCTAATAGTATCACTTTTACTGTTATAATAGAGATTTGTCTCAGTCTTGCCTTGTACATCAAGTTCGTAGTACTATGTCTTAGCATATAATATAGATTTGCAAAATTAGGTCATCGTTTTTTCGATACTAGAAAATATCTTGAATTATGACACCAGGGCAATCAATATAGCTTATTCCAACCTATAAGATGTTTTCTGAAAACTATATATAATATTTTCATTGGAAAGCATTGATATAATTGTTATAAAGTAACCAGCCTAGTAGCAACTAATTTATTAACTTCTGTTCATTTTTCTTACTTTTGGTGTCTTGAAGTTTTTTTATTTGTTACAATAAATTAGGCCATTTTTCACCAACCTTTTATTATTACGCATCAATTTAACGTTTCGACCATACTAAGGGTCATTTTCAAAACTTGATTGAGCAATTGAGGGACTCAGTCCCTCCAGAAATGACGTAGGCGAAGCATCTATAAAAATTGACAAGTAATGTTCACTGAACTTATTAATTAGAACATTAAGGATGAACATATTAGGAGGACTCATCAAGTTTTGAAAATGACCCTTAGTATGGTCGAAACGTTAAATTGATGCGTAATAATAAAAGGTTGGTGAAAAATGGCCTAATTTATTGTAACAAATAAAAAAAATAATTTATTAACTGTTAATTACTGCAGAATGGACTAACTTGGGACTTATTTCACTATGAACTAAAAGCTAGTGTGAACTAAGACTGGGAAGATTTTAGTGCTCCATGTCCTTGAAAAGAAACAAAAGGTCCTTGTGCAGGAACCCAAAAGGAGTGGGTTCTACTGCTACATTCTTATGTTTCCGGAGTCGTAGATTTTGAAAATGACCACCATTTTAAGATTACGCCACTTGTGTTTCGGCTTATTCAAGTTTTTCAAATTTATCCAATTTAAAGGTCTACTTTTATGATGCCGGAGACTTTGTTTTTAAAACGACTTACATTTTAAGATTAGGCCACTGTGTTTCGGTTTTTTAAAGTGTTTTTGAGTTTTCCTTCAAATAAAAAACAAAATACGAAGGATTAATTTATTTTTCAATAAATACATAAAAATATCTAATTAAAATAAACAAAATATGTATTGTCTCATTTTTAATTTAATTTTAGTTATCTTTTTTAATGTTGTGGTCTCCTTTCACAAAATTATGACATTTCGAACAATTAGCTGAAAAATCTGAATACGGAAGGTTAAATTTATTACCAGTTGCTTTTCGGCTTTTTAGTTTGTATTCTGTGGTTAATTTAACTTTAGCTTCATAATATTTATTTATTTATGTATTTATTCATACTCGAAAACATATTGATGAAACTTTTTATTGAAAAAATCCAAAATGAACCCTAACTAATCGAGATGCAGCGGCTTAATCATAAAATGGAGCTTAAATATTTCTAATAAATTTAAAATGAGGGTGTATTCTTATGTTTCCGGAGCCGTAGATTTTGAAAACGACCTCCATCTTAAGATTAGGCCACCGCGTTTCGATTTCTTTGAGTTTTTCGGATTTTTTTCATATAAGGATGTATTCTTATGTTTCCGGAGCCGTAGATTTTGAAAACGACCTCCATTTTAAGATTAGGCCACCGCATTTCGATTTCTATAAAATTCATTTCGATTCCTAATAAAATTAGGGTTCTACTGCTCCAGAAACATAAAATTAGACCTTTATACTTGTTAAATTCTAAAAACTTAAATAAGTTGAAACGCAGTGGCGTAATCATAAAATAGAGGTCATTTTCAGAATCTACGGTTCCGAAAACATAAAAGTAGACCTTTAAATTGGATAAATTCGAAAAACTTAAGTAAGTCAAAATGCAATGGCGTAATCATAAAATGGAGGTCATTTTCAAAATCTACTGCTCAAGAAACATAAAAGTAGACCTTTAAATTGGATAAATTCGAAAAACTTAAAGAAGTCAAAATGCAATGGCGTAATCATGAAATGGAGGTCATTTTCAAAATCTACTGCTCAAGAAACATAAAAGTAGACCTTTAAATTGGATAAATTCGAAATACTTTAAGTCAAAATGCAATGGCGTAATCATGAAATGGAGGTCATTTTCAAAATCTACTGCTCAAGAAACATAAAAGTAGACCTTTAAATTGGATAAATTCGAAAAACTTAAATAAGTCAAAACGCAGTGGCGTAATCTTAAAATGGAGATCATTTTCAAAATCTACAGCTCCGGAAACATAAAAATACACCCTCATATGAAAAATATCCGAAAAACTCAAATAAGTCGAAACGCGGTGGCCTAATCTTAAAATGGAGGTCATTTTCAAAATCTACGGCTCAAGAAACATAAAAGTAGACCTTTAGATTGGATAAATTCGAAAAACTTAAATAAATCAAAACACAATGGCGTAAACATAAAATGGATGTCATTTTCAAAATTTACTGATCGGGAAACATAAAAATACACCCTGACATCGAATAAGTAAAAAAAAATTAAATAATTCGAAACGCAGACACGTAATCTTAAAAAGGAGGTTATTTTCAAAAACTAGTCATACGATAACAGACCCACGCATCGAAAAATAATAAAGATAATTAAATAAATAAAAAAAGGTTGAATTTGAAATGGAAAAGGTTTAATTTGAAATGGAAAAGGTTGAATTTGACTTGGAAAAAGTTTAATTTGATTTGGAAAAGGTTGAATTTGACTTGGAAAAGGTTGAAATTGACTTGGAAATGCTATATATAGTAATTTTTTTAAAAATAAATAATTTAATAAATATGTGAAGGAGTTAGTCGAGGGTGCGGTCAAATAAATAAAAAAAATTAAAATAATTAATATATTTTAATTTTTTTTATTTATTTGACCGCACCCTCGACTAACTCCTTCTCATATTATATCAACGGTCAACCATCTCTACATCAATTTAATAAATATATTTTTTAAAATAAATAACAGCATTCATTAATAAGATTGTGTGAAAATATTTGCATTCACTTCTGTAAATTTAAGCGTACTCATTTTAATAAACGTGAATATTGCCGTATTCACTTTTACTAGTATAAATACCTAGGCTTGGGAATTTATATTACGTAAAGTGCTATACTGCAGCCTTTAACAACCTTTGAGTAAGTATAATGATTATTTAGAGCATCTATTGCTGCTTGACCGTCAGTGTAGATTATTATCTTTTTTCCATTCACTTTGCCTAGCAGTAGCTTTTGAGCACAAGGGCAAATTGCCAGTACTTTGGATTGAAATACTGAAACATATTTTCCAAGAGGAATTGAATCTTTTCCTTTGTTGTGTTTATGATAGATGCTTGCTCCTGAGCCATAAGCTGTTAGAGAGCATAACTTCCTCCTCCAGCAGGGCCTTTAATAGGGTCCCTACTAGAGATTCATCTAATGTATCAGAGAAAACTTCTAATATGATTATTTGCTCCAATGAGGACAAGTCCTCTTTGGATATCGACGATTTAGTTTTTATTATTAGTTTGGTTTGATCGGGACATTTTGTTCTCACGAGTATAGGGGTCTAAAACGACTGCAGATACAACCCCCTCTCTCTACAGCCGGCATTACTTATAATGGGGTGTTGCCCGATTCCCCAAGGGGATCAATATAAAACAGTATATTTTTATCCACCCTCTGCCATTCAGCCACAGCTTGAGCTCATTAACCTAGCTTGGGTGCCTAATGGGTCCATCACAACTATCACATGGATAGAAGATATGGACCCCGCATCTGTCGTCCTCGAGTCCTATCGGACTCCCTGCGGGGCGTCACATAAGATATCCTCTTTTTATTTTGAAGCAATTAGTCATTTCATTCTTTAACGTTCGGAAGTATTCATGATTGTCTTCACTAGGATTATTGAGATCTTTTAATTTAGCTTACAAAATTTTTATATTAAGTTTTTGTCGAAGTTTCATGATTACTTATTTATGATCTGACCCACATTCTGCTCCGCGAAAAAAAACCGTACGTTAATTTTACTACTTTGCCAGCTATGTTGTATGAAGACATAATCAATTTGATTTTGTGTTTGCGAATCCCTTGATGTTCAGGCATATCTATGAATATCCTTATGTTTAAGCCTAGTACTTTTAATTATCAGTTTTTTTTTCGAGATGGCAAAGTTTATCTGACGGATTCCATTATTATTACTATATTCATGCAAACTTTCTTTACCGTTCAATCGTTAAAAAATAAACTTCATCCCTTCTCACCTTTGCGTTTGTGTCACCTACAACTATTTTCATGGGGTTTAACAGTTAGTTTATCATAAACCCACTTGAGTTTATCATAAAATTCACATTTGACTTCCTCATCACTGTCTTTGGTCGGTCAATGTATGTTTATTAACGCGATTTTAAACCAACATTCCTGAAATTTGGCTACCGAAATTCTATCACTAAAGAATTGTACATCGCTGAAAGCAGATAGCAATCTGTTCCTAATTAGAAACCCTGTACCTAAACAATGATTCCCGCTTCTTTCTTACATAATAGTGTCTTTCCTTCTCTTATCGATCCCTCCTCTGGCCAGTGAAACTCTTGCAGAGCCACAATATCCAAATTGTACCGATTAACCTCTCTTGCGACCGATTTTAACCCACTTGCTGAATTCAAACCTCTTACGTTCAATGTATCATAGCTAAATCCCTATTTTTCAACCTGTACCATGAATCCCCTAAAGCAGTCCCCATACGGAGACCCGAACGGGGGACTAGTTTATCTCTGGATAATGAGCGTTTTACCTTAAGGAGATCCATGACTATTTGTGGTGTATGTTGGACTAAAGATATGTGCGTAGGGCCTTCAATCCTGTCCACCCTCCAGTGTCTGGAGTGCCCCTCTCATTGTTAGCCAGGAACTTAGCCGGGAGGAATTTCCACCAAAGATCCCCACATCCGCCACCCATGGGTCACTTTCCTACACGGTAATGAGCCTGTGCGAGGAATTTTCTGTGAATAGATTTATTTAATTAATTTAATAAATAGAATTGTAACTAAAAACTAACAATTTAATAAAAAAAAACTAAAGAGTAATAGACAAAAAAAGTATCTATATTTTTTATTTACATTATTTGCTTTCAGAAATGCCTTATACTAATAGAGTCTTGGTACAATAAATGGATGGCAGTGTTATGTTTGGCAAATTAGCATTTCAATGAAAAAGTGTCTCCAAGTTCAGTTTTCATTCTACTTACTATAGTTTTTGTATCAATAATTTAATCAATTCAATATGTATTGTTTTTAATGCTGTCTCCCAAGTTATTCTTTGTTTGTTATGCAACACAGGTCTGAATTAGGTGTTAAGGCTAAGTTAAGCAATTGTTTATTTTTATTATTTTTTTTTTTTTTTTTTTTTTGTAAACAGATTGTTTTCCCTTCTCCAGTATACACTTCATTATATTGTATATATAAAAAACAATGTTTAAGCTTTATTTTTTTTAACTCTCCACATTAAAAAAGTATTGCTGATGAGGTGATCAAATGAAATTTGTTTTCTGGTTGGGAATATTTTTGTGTGAAGAATAAAGGTTGTTTCATTGTAGATATGACTGGAATAATAGTATTTATTTAATAATAATAGTAGTTATGGAGATAAGAAGTGCTTTTATGGATTAGAGAAAATAAAAAATGGTTTTAAAACTAATTTTAACTAGAGATAATAATTCTTTGTATTATCAAATGTATAAGGAGTTAAAATTTTTCATTTTAATGTAAATTTTTTCATTGTTAAAACTCTTTAATAATTAATAAATAAACTATTAATTAATAAATAAACTATTTAATTAATAAAACTATTTAAATAGGACTATTGAGGGGGCGAACTCAGCTATGTTACGTTTAAAAAAAAGTCATAAATTATTTATGATTTTTTTTTATCAGCCTTTAACTATACTACAGTTACTCCACTTTTAGAAAAAAAATTCGCTTTTATCAAGCTTTAAGTACATATTAATTAAGTTAAGGTTTATCGAGAAAAAAATTGAGATCCGCCTTAAGTTGTGTAAAGGAATGATGTGGTTTTCAATCCAGTCACCTAAAAGTTCTCTGGTTTTTAGCTAAAATGATTTAGTTGGGAATTATTATATCTTTGAAAGTTGCGGACTGGGTATCATCAAGACATTAATTAAAATAAATAAAACTTCTCTATCTTGTCTGTAATGTTGATCCAATTTTAGGGGTATACTATTGTACATTGTGTAATAATAGAAATGTATATATCATTATATATTGTTTTGGAGTCACGTCCAAATAACTAAAAAAAGTTTGGAAATTTCACTGTTTTTTGCATATATCTCAGAACGCAATAGAAAAGTTTGTTCGGGAAAATCAAAATCAGATTTAGCTCCCCAAAAACATAAAAAACCAAAGAGAAACCGGCTATTTGAATTTTTTCCTCATCCAACTACTATCCGACTGGCCTAAATTGATGACTTTGACATGTCAGTTTTCAAAACGCAATTGTGTATATCGTCAGTTAATTTACAGTCAAGTCAATTCTCTTTTAGGGACATATTCTTCTCATCATATCAAAATTTCAGTCATATGTTCTTCCGTTAAATGAACTGTTAAATTTCGCCTCTTTAATTTAAATTTTCACATAGAAAGCTACGGCTTTCAACCGACTGACCAAAGTTGTGTGTTCAGATGAGATTATCTAGAATTTAAAATGGTTACTAGTTTTAAGTCCTTCCGTTATGTGAACTGTTGGGTAACTCCTAGTCAATTAGCTCAGCGATTCACACTGGCAGAGTAAATTACAATACTATGTTCATACTAATTCTTAACAACTACTGTAATTTTTTTTGCTAATTTTTATTTTCTATACTGTTTTAGATTGGAATTAATCCTGGTTTGTTTGCTGCTTATAAAGGACATCACTATGCTGGACCTGGAAACCATTTTTGTAAGTTTTACTTTGTTATTGGGATTCTTATTTTAACAATTTTTTGTTAGGATTTTTAATATTATTAAGTGGTATGTTTCAGATTAATTTTCTTCTTTCCTATTATTTATATTTAAAATTTTTCTAGATATGAATATATACACTAAGTTCTTCGTATTTATCTTACCATATTGCATGCTGTTAGAGAAAGCTGTTAAGATCAACTGGTTTATATTTTTGAAGTTCTTTTGAAAGATATTTTATTTATCGCTGGCTTTGTGGTACATTTTGTTTAACACAATTTTCAGCTTACCTCAAAATATACTAATTCTTATAAACAGAGAACATTTTACTTACAGTTACTGGTAAAGCATTTTTTAACTATAGTTTTAGACCAACCAAACTTCTGCCACAGTGGTAAATTAGGCTTTAAAAAATTAAGTAAAATTCAATTTAAAAATATGTATAAAGGAAGGAGATGGTCTGGGGTGGCGATCATAAATAGGCTAAATAGTGGCAAAACTATTTTATTAAAAGCCAATGTTTCGACCCGACTTCGCAGGTCTTCTTCAGGGCTAGAACTGACAAGATACAAAAAGATATAGAGAATTGTGGAAGTTACATAATATTAAGACAAAAAATTACAATAAGCTTATTAAAATTATAAACAGTAAGTACATTAAAATATAAACAGAGTAAGCTAAGTAACGAGATCCTAAACTGAAGTAAATAGATGGTAACAATTGTTGTAGTGTAATATATAATATATGCAAATGTGAATATACTTCTACAGATCTACAGGAGAGATTGAAAGAAAAGGAAAAAGGATATAATATGAAATAATAGACATAAAGGAATGTGGAGAAAGAAAAGAAAAAAGAAAACCAAAAAAATAAATAAATAAGTATATAAAATTAGAAGAATGAAAATAGAGACTTACAGGTGTGTTCAGCTAGGAGTTTCACTTAGAACTGGAAAATCAGAATAAGGGTAAGTATTGAGGAAATTTGCTGACATGTTTGGGTTATGGGGAGAAAAAAAAAACTCTTGAAAATTACTGTATCAGATTTTTTCAATTACCCAAACAGGTCAGCAAATTTCCCCAATACCTACAATTAGCCTATTTATGACCACCACCCCGGACCATCTCCTTCCTTTATAGTGCAACGGCCAACTATTAAAGGGTGAAAATATTTAAATAGCTCATTGCTCGAAAACAAAAAAAAAAAAAAATTATACAGCACAAAAATTAAATGGTCTAAGAGCTGCTGAAAGCTAGACCTTTTTTAATAGCTACTCATACAATCTTAAAAATTGAAAAAATCATGTACTTTACTGTCACCAGGCACCTAACGAATCCTACCCATTATAGAATCCCAAAATATCCCTTCCCATCAGTTTGGTTTTCGCTCTCAACATTCTACTGTTCAACAAGGACTCCGAGTTGTTGATCATATTTCCTCAGCCCTAGAAAACAAGGAATACTGTTCGGGTGCCTTTCTGGACATTGCACAGGCATTTGACCGGGTATGGCACTCCGGACTACTCTCCAAGCTTAAAATCCATTTACCTCAGTCCTTGTACCTAGTCCTCCGATCCTACCTCTCTGACCGCTCCTTTCGAGTTCGCTGTGGAACAGAATTTTCCAATATCTACTCCGTTAAAGCCGGTGTTCCCCAAGGCAGCGTCTTGGGTCCCGTGCTTCACATCCTCTTTACTGCTGACATCCCTGTTCATCCCGATACTTTTCTTGCAACATTCTCTGACGACACCACAATCTTATCATCCAACTCTGATCCCGAAATAGCATCCTTAAATCTCCAAAGTCACCTCACCTTGATTGAGCACTGGTGTAATAACTGGCGCATTAAAGTTAATGAATCTAAATGCCAACATATTATATTTACACTCCGACACAATTCCTGTCCACCAGTACTCTTTAATTCCATCCAGCTTCCTTATTCAGACACAGTCCGGTATCTTGGCTTTCATTTAGACCGAAGACTAACTTGGAACCCGCATACTAGACTCAAAAGACAAGAACTCAACCGACGATACGGCCAACTATACCGACTACTAAGCAGAAAATCTAAACTTTCCATTGAAAACAAGCTACTGATCTACAAGACAATACTGAAACCTATTTGCACTTACGGACTAGAACTGTGGGGATCAGCAAAATTTTCTAACATCAAGCGCATCCAATCCTTCCAGTCTAAAGTCCTTCGAACAATAGTCGATGCTCCTTTCTATGTATCCAACAAAACCCTACATCATGACCTTAACATCCCATTTGTCCTAGACCTTATCCCAGAAAAATTCTCCAAATTTCAGCAGAACCTTATTTACCACCCAAATCCTCTTGCACAATCCCTATCAAGCATCTCCCATCCCTATAATCCTCCAAGAAGGTTGAAACGGCAGTGGCCTCGCCACCTTTTGTAGATTGTATAAATTGGAGTTCTGGCAATGGCCAGATTCTTCACTCAAGAAATGTGTGTATGTGGCTAAAGTGCTCTCGACCAATCTTCGCTGGCTTTAGTACCAGTGACGCGGTTGGGAGAGTAGCGCAGGGTTCTCCTGGAGTTCCCTCACCTGATTGTATATAGGTATGCATGTGTTTTTTTTTGTTTTTTTCTTAGTTTTAATTTTCTTATTTTTTAGGTTATTTTATTTTATTGTCTATTGTATATACTTTTGATTATTATTTTGTTCTATTTATTTTTTTTTTTTTGTACATATGGTGTGAATGTCATCCTACCTCACTATAACCAATGTCCAACAGACAGATTGTTATAATACTCAATAAAGAAATTAAAAAAAAAAAAAAAAAAAAAAAACTGTCACCAGGCTATTTAAAAGCATTCAATGATTTTGAAAATAAATAAATGAAAATGGAAGGAGATGGTCTGGGGAGCGGTCATAAATAGGCTAAATAGTGGCAAAACTATTTTATTAATAAAATGAAGAAATAGATTTACACTAATATTTTTCTCAGCAATATGATAATTTATTGTGGTTCTTAGCAAATATTAATCACAAGCTGACTTAAAACAAATTTTAACTTTTTTTTAGTACTACTTCTTTAATAAATAAATATCTTATTAATGACAATTAGAAACTGAAGTCAGAATTCATATGTATAATATATCATTGGAAAGCTGAAGATTATAGAAAAAAACAATATCAAGCATACAAAGTCGTAGACTGTAATGGAGGGTGAAGCCTATTTACCCTATTTATGACCGCCACCCCGCCATAAAAATGTTTATCAACTTTGAAATTTGGTATAACTTGTTCAAAAAACTCTGAAGTAAATTGATAAAGGCAAGTTAGAATTAAATTGTATGTTAAAGAAAGTGGCAACATAGGTCTTGCCTCTTCAACTCCCAGGAGGCATCTCTGCCTCTGTTTCCAACTATACCAAATGATTCATCTCAGAACTATTTATGTGCAATTAGAATATCTCCCTCTGAATGAATCCATACTGACAAACAAAACCTATCCTAAGACTATTTCTAAATGTTTAATTTGTTAAGGCATCCATATCTCTATATATTATAGGACCTTAAATAAGTTCTCGCTGTTTCTATGTGTGTGTAGTGCTATGTGTGTTTCATTATAGATGGTAACACAATTTTCCATGATAAAATATATTTATTAATACATTTATATTCATTCAATATTTTATCATTTATACATACAAATTTACCATTACCGTTTTTTTGCTATTGTATATTTCCATGTATATTTTCTAGTTAATATATTTTTCTTTCTCTTTCTTATTGATTGTTGTTATTTTATCGAAGTCAACTCACAAGAAAATAAAGCCCTTTTGTGTGTACTTTCATCTTTGACTGCATCCCAAATCAATTTCTACTAATTCTTGAATGTTAAACTATCGACAGTTTTACCAATACCATTTTGGCAGTAATAAACCAATCTAATACATCAATTGTGCAGAGCTAAGTTAAAAAATATAGCCTTCAGAGCATCACCTTGCCACAATCCACTGTAAAATGGAATTCGTTGCTCATTCTATTGGTAATAAAAACTCTATCTCATGAAAGGAACAGCATCATTTAAATTAATTTAATCATTTTATAAGGAATATAAAATTCCTTGAAGGCTGATGTTAGCTGGACATTGTCAACTCAATCGAAGGCTTGCTAGCATTTATCCTGTATTTTTCCGATGACTAAGATCAGGTTAATCATATCTCTGTTGGGTCTAAGGCCTTTGATAATCAGTTGAAATTCACTGTGAGTATACTTTCAGCCTACCTAGCGATACGGTTTGACAATATCTTGTAGACAACATTTAACAATGTAAAACCTCTATGATTGTGGCACACCATTTTGTCCCCTTTATCAAAATTGCCATTGTAAGTCCAGAACACTATTCAGTTAGCATTTCCTCATCTACCCAGATCCGAAGTATCAGGTCATATACTATTATTCAGAAGCTATCTTAAAACAGTTCAGCTGGTATATAATCTTCACCGGGAGGGCCTACAGTTTTTTAGAAGATCTATTGCATCCAGAAATTCATCATGCGAGGGAAGTTCATTATGAAAGCGCGCTCTTGTGTCCAATTCTGTGAGTGAAGAGTTTTCGAAGGGCATGGAGATGAGATCTAAATCTACCATGGCCTAATGAATATGGTTTATTTTTATTTGTCAGGTTTCATCTTTCACTGTCCGTTGCTTAGAATCACTGACATTAAGGATCTCTAGAATATTCTGCCGATCTGTTCATCACTTGGGTTTCCTCACTAAGGAGGTGGCTATCCTTATCATTCACTGCATAATATTACACTGCCTGATAGAATTTTCTTTCTTTTGTTTTCTCCTTCATTCCCTCCATATCCTCAATTTTCTTTCTCTACCATTCCCTCTTTTTTTCTCATGCATAACTTTGTCCCAACTTTTCTGCTCTGAATGTATTTCTCCCAATCCTCCGAGTATCTCCCTATAGTCCTTTAAGTCTATCCTCATTCTTTTGTTCAATATAGGAGACATAGGCACATACTTCAGAGAAGGGGGCGATCACTTCCCCCATCCAATAAAAATAAAGGGCTCCAATATTTCGAAGAACAAAACCTGCAAAGAGACGACTCCATTAGCAAGAGTTTGAACATGTGATAGTTCAGTTTACAGTGACCAGTATATGTTGCTGTAATTTTCTTTTAGCACAGATTCCTTCCAGGAATAATCTTGAATGAGTCTGTTTTTTCAGGCTCTAGTATTTCTTGGCTTCAGCACCATATATCTCCCCAATTCTACTATTGGGACACTATTATACTATTGATTAGATACATGCTAATTCCGCAGATTGGTTCGGGAGTTATGGGAGTTGTTTGTGAGCCTTTTCTAGCTAATTCATCTGCCATCTCATTCTCATGAATAACAGAGTGTCCTGGAACCCATTCGATTGTTAACTTATTAGACCTAAATAGTTCATTAAGAATTAAACCACAGTTCTTAACAGCCTTAGATCTAGTTATATAGTTCCCCAGCATTTATATTGCTGCTTGACTGTCAGCTGCTTTTAAACAATGCCATTACCTTAATTTGGTGGATTGCATACTGTTTTCAAACTTAAAAATAATTTTAAAAGTTTAAATTTAGTTAAGAAACTTCTTTTATTTTTCATGAAAATATTTTATTTATTCCTGTAAAATAATATTGGTTTTCATAATTTATTAATTACAATTTTTTTCTTCACCCTCCATTACAGTCTACGTCTTTGTATGCTTGATATTGTTTTTTTCTATAATCTTCAGCTTTCCAATGATATATTATACATATGAATTCTGACTTCAGTTTCTGATTGTCATTAATAAGATATTTTTTTATTAAAGAAGTGGTACTAAAAAAAAGTTAAAATTTGTTTTAAGTCAGCTTGTGATTAATATTTGCTAAGAACCACAATAAATTATCATATTGCTGAGAAAAATATTAATGTAAATCTATTTCTGCATTTTGAAAAAAAAAATCCATTCCATTTCTATCCAATTCAATTTCTGTAAGTTAGCAAACTTATTCCATTTTGACGTAAGGGCGGGAACAGTTGTGTAAGCTGAGAAGGGAGAGTGGAAACCAAATGTTGACAGTATAAGCCAACTGCACTTGATAATTACCCTTCAAAAATATTTTGCTCTCTCGACTCTAGTCTATAGACATACCCTCTGCTCTGGTTGGTCCTTTCTCCAAAAGCCAACTCCAGAACTGCAAGTAATTAATGATCCATCAATGTAACAATTGATCCCATTAATGGGTTTATATTACCCTGAACTATCTATATTTACATTATAATTCTTTATTAGGAATTCTCTAACCTAAGTGTCAGAATGCATTGCAGGCACCTTGTCTTCCTCAACTCTTTCAATATTTACTTTCGAGCATAAGTATAATTTGTGTAACCTATAGAATGTTTTCAATGCCTGTATATTTATCTCCAACTCTATATGATGTAAACCTAACATTACCTACATAGCAGCAGTCCGGATGGTTTTCATTGTATCTTCTATCATTACACAGACTAGTCTTCGTAACTTTTCCAGTTGTATCCCATTATGACCAATTCTTGCTCTGTGCCAGTAGACCATTCGTTTTTCAAGCTCCCATGTTTTCCCTATGGCATTTTTGCAAGCCCATAGGCATTTGAGTGCTTTATCAGATGTGTTTTTCTCATGACTATTCCATGTCATTTTATTTTCTAGCATAACTCCGAAGTATTTCACTTCCTTGCTCGAGGTTTGCTGGATGCCATTAATTTGGGGAGTTTTATTGCTACCTTTTTCTTCATGATGAAGATGCATACCTTTATCTTAGTCGGATTGACACTCAGTCCACTGAACTGGCACCATTCCCCCAAGACTCCTGTCGCAGTGTTCAACACGTTTAAGTCTCCCACTGGTGAAGTCGAGAGGCTGCAGGTATGCTACGAAGGATGGAGGTATGCCTTTCATAGAAGCTTGCCCTTAGGCCTCCACAGCTACAGGCGGCAGATCTCAAGAGACTCAAACATCTTGAGCTGGTGGCCCAGAGGGTAGCTCCATCTGAGTGAAGTATCTTGCCAAAACTTTTGCTGCGGGCAAGCCAGCCTTGGGTGACGTGCCGTAACAAGCCCTTGCACTCTTAACCTTATGCCCACGGTTAGGTTCCGCAATCTTGTTTGGTCTACTTGGCTCGGAAGCCAACACTTCAGACTCCTCAGCCTTGTTTGCATGGTCTGGGATGACCCTTGCATCCTTAGCCGAGTGTCCTAATGTAGGCACCAATTCAGTGTGTGATTTTAGAATGATCTTGACAGCTGTCTTAGATCTTCTTTGTCCTCTTCTCATCGTTTTCGATAGTGTGGCAGGGACTGCTTCTTTCGAGTTAGATTCACTGCCAACCACCTAAAGGTTAATATCTGTTGACCCTGCAGATAGGCTCATTCCTTGTATGGATTTTGGAAATAGGGCAATAGCACCAGCCTTGGCCGTGGTCGCCATCTTTACCTTCATCCTTCATACCATACCTGCAGCCCCTCGACTTCAGCAATGGGAGACTTACAGGTGTCTCCCATTGATGCTTCATTGAGGGTTAAATCTGAGGATCCCAGTCCGCTGGTGTTCCTCAAAGTAGTATCCTAGGCCCTATCCTCTATACAGTTTATACAGCTGACATCCCTACCTATCCCAACACTGTCATTGCCACATATGCCGATGACACATGTATCCTATCAGTAAATCATGAACCAGCAATTGCATCCCAAATGCTTCAATCACACATCATAAATCTAGTAGAATGGTGTTAAAAGTGGAGAATTAAAATAAACTCCAATAAATCCCACCAAATTATCTTTACCCTTCGTCGTAAACCAACAACTTCCTGTCCTACAGTTTCCTTTAACAATACTCCACTTATCCCTGTTGAGCAAATCCGATACCTAGGACTCCACCTGGAAAACGACTAACTTGGAATCCTCATACTAGACTGAAACGACAAGAAACCGCTCGACGTTTCTGATTACTTCAGCGCTTACTAGACAAACGCTCTAATCTTCCAATTAATTACAAAAGACTCATACTTGACTATAATAAGGCCTATTTGGACTTACGGAGTTGAGCTATGGGGCTCCACTAAACCATCGAATTCCTCTCGTATTCAATCCTTACAATCCAAAATCCTTTGTAAAATCCTCAATGCTCCCTACTTTGTTACAAATAAAACCATCCATAATGACGTTAATGTTCCTTTTGTTTCAAATCTGGCCCAATCCAGATACCTATCCTTCCATAATAAACTTCAGAATCATCCCAACCCTCTCGTTTCTAACCTTGCTTCCTCTTCAATTCCTGATAACCCTCCGAGGCGTCTGAAAAGAAGATGGCCTCATGATCTCCTAATGTAAACATATCATTAGAGTGCTATCATTGGGTAGTTACTCAGCAAGTGTTTTTCATGTCATTATATACATTATGTTCTAATTTACTAGATGTATTTATTTAATACAGTTGTAAATGTCTTTAAGAAATAAAAAAAAAAAAAATCTGAGGAAGCCCCTGAAAAATTTGAATATTGGAGTTCCGAAGAAAATGAGTCCTGCTCGGAAGAAAAAATTTCTGTTGCTTTTTTTTTTATGTTAATATCCTGCATCTTGTTCCCATGAGTACAGGGAAGAATAATATGTAGGTACTGCCCCCTCTCCCTACAGATGGCTACTTACAATGGTGTCGCCTGGTGTCCCAAGAGAGTCGTTAAAAGAGAGTATATTTTTATACACCCTCTGCCATGTAAATGATCGAATATTGTAAAAATATCAATAGAAAATACATACATAACTTATCAAAAAACTACAGTTAAAATATTTGCAAGAACATCCTTAAAAGGATAATGTAAATCATTCTGAGATAAATTTAAACCAATGAGATAAGATCATATTATAACAAAAAATTATAAGAACAGATAAATTAACATTATTTTTCTATTTTAATAGCTAATAAAATTAGTGCAATTTATGATATTCTTATTAATGCCACGAAACATTACAGAGATCATAAACTAATTTCCTCTAAAAGTGATAATATAGCAACTAACATAAAATAGACTAGGAATTAGTGACCACTTCATTTAACTGAAGAACTTACAGCTAATGACCATTTTAAATTGTAGATAAACCTCATCTACTGTATGAGTTTATAATACCATTAGTCACATAGCTGTTTTCCCCTGTTCTTGCTTTAAGGTCTCCAGATATTATAATATTTCTGATGTTCCTTCTGCAGGAGCATAGACTTGAATTATTGTTACTTTTCTAACTGCTAGCTCCAAGTCTGCTGATTGATTTTTGAACCCATTGGCTCCCTGTGTTCAACCTTAATATATATCTATTGGTTAAAAATCATTCCCATTCTTTCTCTGGCTCTCATTCTTATATCCACTCCAGAGTATATGAGTCATGTATCCATAATTTAACATCTTGGTTTCACTTCCTTTCTTCTTGACCTCACTGTTTTTTAGTAGATCCTCTCTGTACCTCTTCATTACTTTAGCCAACCCAACATCCTTTCCATTTAGGGTCCCAACGTTCCTTATTGCCATTCAAAAAGCTGATATCCCTTCTAAATGCTGTGAAGCATGTGTTTATGAACAAAAACATTGAGATGAGTTACATTTGTAAATTTGTAAATATCTAATATTTATAAATTTTATTCCAATTATGTTTTAATATTTATTTTAGGGAAATGTTTATATTTGTCTGGACTGACACCTGAACCTATGACTGCTGATGATGATTATAAATTACTTAAAGTTGGTATAGGTTTTACCAATATGGTTGAAAGAGCTACAAAAGGTAGTGCTGACTTGACCAGGAAAGAAATAAAAGAAGGTAATAACAATTGTACAAGCACGTTAAATTTTTTACTTTTTGTAGAGCCCTGATGTTCTATTTTTACCGTTATTATTGAAAGAACTTTTCAACTTTAGGAAATCACTGTAGTGGAAATTTAAGGTAATTGATTTTTTATTATCTAGGTGGACTGTTATTTATAACAACATTGAAATATATAAATTCCACATTCTTACATGTGCTTAATGCTTATTGATTTGCTTGTTTTTATAAGAGAATATTGATAAAATATTTTATTTTTAATTATTTCACATAATTTGTGTATTTAATTAGTTTACTATGGTTATGTGTGAGTCAACATATATTTATTTGTTTATTAATTGTTTTATATAACAATAAGTAATTTAAAACTAGTTTATTAGAATATAGCTTAAAAATTTTTATCCATATTAATGTCTTTCACTGGCTAAGGTAAGGCTACTAGCATTTCTTTTTAAAAGCATGAATTATTTAAAATATTTTATGTTTACCTGGGATTGTCATCTTGCATTATTGGATCTAGTAGGAGAGTATGGTCATTTTGCATAATTAATTGAAATTATCACTTACTTATCATTTAGCCTCATAATTCAGGTGATTAAGACTGCGTAAATACTCTGTGCTACTTGCTTACAGTAATTTGTAGCTGATAGTATTGTTCTTAATCTATTTCTGAATTTTGTATTTACTCAGTTCTCAATTCTTTTTTTAAAACATTTGAGTACTGGTTATGATTTAATGTAGTACTATTAATATTTTTTGACACATTACATGATGTCATTCAGTATTAATAATATCTAATTTACTGGGGTACAGTAACACTGTTTTGAAATTGTTAATCAAATACAATAAGCAGTTTTTATGTATAAATATAATAAATAAAATTTTTATAACATGTTTTTGAAATTCACCCTTATAATAATAAGTGTCCTCTTACATTCCTCTTCCCTGTATGTTAATTTTGATTAAACATATGTATGTATTTGTCGTGTGTAAATATTTATTTATGATGCTTACTACTGATTCAAAATGAAGTCAATTGTTTCCATTGACTGAAATTGATCTTTACTGATTGATTGATTACTATGTTTATCAATATATTTTAAATTTTAAACAAGTTAAAAGAAGCAACCTGAAATGAAAAGTAATTGTTATTACCGATAATTTTTAAAATACTCTAATTTCATCACATTCAATTTGATTGGATTTTCTTCTACTGATCAATTTTTACTATTAATAGCATTTGAGGTCATCTGAAGAAATTTTTAATTATATTAAAATTTACATTATATTCAATTCACTCTTAATGGTTTTGCATTTATTGAAACCAAATGTCTTACAAATTTCATTTTGCTTGGTTTATTAATTTGTATTGTCATTGCCTGTTCTTATTAATTTCAAATATTGTTCCCTATCATTTCAGGGCATAAACACTGCATGCCCTTAATTTCCAATTATATATTTTTGTATTGCTTTGTCTTCAATATCAACTAGTAGCTAATAGCAATTTTAAATATATTTTGCTTTTAAATTCATTTGAAACTTGATTTGAAAAAAAAAAATTGAAAAATTTTAGTTGGACTAATTTCAATAAACATTTCTATAAATTACATATTGTTACAATTTATATTGATTTTTGTGCAAGCATCCTTGGTGAATATTTTAGAAAATACCTGATATGTCAAAAGTTTTTTCTAGCATATGTTAAACATGGTTAAATGTAAATGAAAAATTATAGAAATTAAAAAGTAAGGAAATTAATGTACTCTAGAATATCTTTGTTTTTGTTAGTATTTGTGTTATGTCACCTGTATTTTATTAAAATTTATTTTGTTTATTATAAACAATGTTACCTGTAAATTTTATTTTAAGAATAAATGGTTTGGTGGCATGATAATTCAAACTGTGTTTGTAATAGTTGTGGACAGAAGATTACGAGTTAGTTATGGTGCTATGCAGTTGAAGGATTACTACACCAGATAAGGGTAAGTCTCTTAGTAAATTACTTAATTCAAAAAGCGATTTATTGTTCATCATTTGTTAAAATTTAAAACTTTTACTCATCAAAAACTTGTCTAATATTCTTTATTTCATTAAAAGAATCAATGTCAAATGATAAATAAATTTCAGTTATAATTATTTTATAAATTTGAAATATATCTACTATTCTATCATATCTATAACTGAAATATTTTATGATGAGAGGGAGGAAAATTATTGATCGATTTAATGATAATTGGAGTTAGATATTTCTTTTAAATTTAATTTAAGATTTATCTTTCTTGCTGTAAAATAGAACAGAGTTTTTTTCTGAAATTTTCTCCTGTAAAATGAAGGTTCGACCTATATTCAGATTCAATCAAGGAAAAATTTGAGTTCAATCAAACTCAGTGCTTATAAATCATTTCATACATTGTTTTTATTTCTATTTTCATGATAGGAGGTAGTAAAGTTTATAATATATTTTGTTGAATAAAATGCTCTGATTTATTTAAGACGGGATCACAGATGATACATACATTCAAGGCCAAAGGTATATTTAAATTGAGGATTGAACAAAATAAATGTTACAAAAACAAAAGAAAAGCTATTATATATAGTACTTTAAATTTAAAGGTCTGAGGATACCAATATTTTTGCAATTTTTGGAGGGTTTTCACCATTTTGATTATAAAGGAGTACGTTTTCAGCAAAAAATATTGTATAAATTTTAAAACTAGATTAAATATGTTTCAATTGAGGACCATGACAGGTTCAGTAAGTTGATAGTTTTTGAGTTACAGGTTTTCAATGTTTTGGAAATATTTCGAACTTGAAAATTAAGATATTTTTCATGTTTGATCATATGCAATTGTCTTTATATCTTCAATAACCTCTTATATGATTTAGTGAAGTTAACTTTTATTCATTTTAACAATTTGAAAAAATTATTTAACAAACATTTACATCAAGAGCATAGAAAACTTACACCGTAAATGAATTGAATGAAATTTTCAAAACTTATTAATAACCTGGATTATAAGAGTTAGTGAAATAAACATTTATTTAATTTATTATTTTGAAGGAGTAGGATACATGGAATGGCTATATATAATGAGAGATAGGAACCTAATGTTAATTTATGTGAACCTAATATAAACTAATTGATAAAATAAGTGAGCTAGAATGACCTGAGCCATTTATTGCACTCAATCTTTTTCGTAGTAAATCAGGGAGCAGCAATAAAAAAGGGTTTACCACTCATCAAACTTTCAAAACTCTCCTCGACTCAGAAATTTAATTTTAAAGAGGAGTGATAGATGTGAGGAAAATCATAGCAAAAGATATAAATATATATAAAAAAGCGAAGAAAAAAAAAAATTCTGCAATCACTGTTGAGAAGATCCAAAATCTTTGGAAATATAAATAGGAACTGATGGAACCATTATTTGTTGGAAGAAATATGTAATACACTGATAAAGAGAGTAGTATTGTAGCTATTCCATTTATGAGAACCCATTGAGGTGACAGAAGACTGTAGGTGCCTAGGCCAGTGCCGCTTTTCGGCCTATTCAGTGCATTTTCAAAATAACCGTTTCAAATATGTTAAAAATTAATCTGTGATTTAGAAAGAGAAATATATTATCTAGCTGTTTTATTTTAAGGTGTTTTTCATTATTGTTGGCTATTAAATTACAAATGATGCTTGATTTTCAGCTTTAATTTGAACAAATTAAAAAAATTGACTTTACTGGTATTTTTTTATTGCCAAGGCCAATTATTTTTAAATTTTTGTGATGATTTATTATTTTCTGACTATCCATCTTTAATAAAAGGTCAATTATGATTAAATTAAACCAAATGTTGATTATCAGTGACTAAAAAACTTGCTCAAGTCAAAGTCATCGGTATGCCATGTTTGGACACCATTTTGAGGCAGTGCGTTAATTTTTTTTGTGGGAACATAGGCTTTTTTTTAAATAAATAGTTACAAAGAACACAACAGTATGAAATTTATAGTGAGGTGAGGTGGAGGAGGGTCTGGCTCACGGACTATCCTCTCACACTAAACCTTTTCTCCCTCCATCACCCCTCCTTAAAAGTGTTATAATGAATAACTGTTTACTTCACTGACTCGTATCAGAAAGTTTATTGAAGATAAAATGAGTAATTAAAGACGATTGCATATTATTAAACATGATAAATACTTTAAATTTTTCTAAACTTTGAAAACCTGTATCCCTGTATCTCATAAACTATTTAATTTACCGAGCTTGTTCTGGTCTTAAATTGTAGCATATTGAATGTAGTTTAAATTTTATAGAATGATTCTGTTGAAAATGTGCTGCTTCATTGATAAAATGGGGGAAAACCGAAGAGAAAAAAAAAGAAAAATTGCAGGGTTATAGTATATTCAAAAATGATCCGGTGGGTGTGCAGTGATGGTGAGGTTGAAAACTTGGATTTTGCATTTCAGTCATATTCCATACAAAAAAATGAAAAAAAATCTACCCCCATCTAATGCAACTTACGATGTACAAGGATACTGCATACACACACATATATATATTTACAACTTTTCTTTAATCGACCTTTGAGTATTAAATTTAAACATAATTATTTAATTGGGAATAAGGTCACTTCTTAATTATTCAATAAACTACTAAATGCTCATTGCATCTGTGTTTATTCGACATTTCAATCCCAGTTTTTTTAAATAAGTTAACAATGGGATCCTCTTCAAAGTTTTAAAATATAGCTTCGATAACTCAGGCCAGGGACACACAGATAGTCTCAGCACCATCCACCACAAGCTACTTAGTTACTTCGCTACTGTAGTAGCTAAGTAACTAAGTAGCTTAATATATGTGCTGGTGGACAGAGCTGAGACTGTCTGTGTGTCCCTGGCCTGAGTTATCGAAGCTATATTTTAAAACTTTGAAGAGGATCCCATTGTTAACTTATAAAAAAAAAACTAGGATCGAAACTTCAAATAAACACAGAAGCAATGAACATTTAATAGTTTATTGAAAAATTAAGTCGTGACCTTATTCCCAATTAAATAATTAACAATAATAATAATAAAAGGCTTAGCGAACCCGAAGGTTCGATGCCGACACCACCAATCGCTTATTACACACCTCCCTCCACCGTTCGCCGTCCAAACCCAGTCCCTTCAGATCGGCTTTAATGCAATCTTCCCAGCTTCGCTTCGTTCTACCCCTCGGACGCTTACCATTCGGCACAGCAAATATTAACCTTTTAGGAATTCTCTCGTTACTAAGCCCAACAACTTTACAAGCCCATTTGATTCGCCGCGATGAAATTATCTCAATTATGTTACCCGGATACAGTTCACGCAATTCGGCGTTGTGTAACCGTCTGAACTCTCTGGTTAACTCATCCTTCTTCGGTCCGAATATTCCACGCAATACTTTATTTTCAAAAACCTTAAGACGCTGCTCATCCCTTAATGTAAGCGGCTAAGTTTCGCATCCATAAAGAACTGTAGGCAAGATAATTGTTTTATAGATTAATTAAATAATTATGTTAATATATATATATATATATATATATATATATATATATATATATATATATACACATATATACACAAAGACTATTTCTTCTTATTTTATGAGTCTGTTTAACTTCATGGATCTAAAGATTCAGTGAGAGGAATTCCACTGTTTGAGAAAATTATTAGAGAATCAAAGGGTATGCCACCAGGATTTTTTGATAACTGCCTTTATAATGAAGGCATTTCATTACAAAGAAGGTAATGAAAATCATGAAAACTTCAATACTGCTAAAACACACTTATTTTACCACATGGGGTTAAATAGGTCATCGTATATCATATCAAGATAAGATAGGTTAAAGTGTCCCAGAAAGATAAATTGCTGCTAACATACAAATATGTACAACCTCACAAGAAACTCCAATCACCCATGTTTCAGATTTTTAGTGCTCCATAAGTATATTGAAAAGTTGCTATTTTTTCTTTATATTATCACTGTCCATCAGAAAATGTTCTCAATGTTACCTGATGTCATGGATCTCATGAACAATTGACAGGAATATTTGGGTCCAATTCCAAAATTTAGAACACTGCATACAATACTCAAAATTTGGATAAAAATGCCTAGATCTCGACAGAATGTTGAGTTGGACACATTAAAGTTACAGGATAATTTTATTTACCAATATTGAAACCCTCAAATTATTTTCAGATTTTTTAAAATGGTGCTACAGGTTGAAATTCTTTAATCAAAATTTTCACTTGTTGAAGTTTGACACAATTTATTTGGTTTTTTTTTTTATTTATTGGTTTTAATTTGTGTTTATTGGATAAAAAAGTTTTAAATATAATTTAATATACATTGAATATATCAATGAACAAATTTCACAGTGTGTATAAATAGACTAGCTCAAAAATGGTATGTTGAACGAAACTGAAATTAATTTTTAAAAGTGGATGGATCCTTGAGAAGTTATAGCAAATATTTCACTAAAGTCGGCAAACCAGAAGCGGCACTTTTGATCAAAATTAATTTTTTACAATTAACTAGAAATGTGGAGTACCTGAAACCACTGAGCACATCCTTGTAGCCTGCACCAGCTATGAGGCACTGAGGGCCAAATTGATGAGGGAAACAGGTCTCAACATTTTAACAGAAAGAAACTTTCCTCAACTTATGTCTCAACAAAACTACCTACACTTTAAAAGCTTTGTATGCGGGTGAAAAAAAGCTGTGGGCCCAACCAACTTCTCCCTGGGTAGACGTAAATAAGTAGTACCTGGAAGGCCGCCGATTAGGACAGAAGAAGAAGATGGAGGAAGATAAAATCAGAGAGAAAAATTAATCAAGCAGGCTGTGTGTGCAGCAATTTATCATAATGTAAAAGGATAATCTTGCAGCAGGCGATTTGTTATGCAGGAATGTGTATCAAGTCACTGCTGCAAACTCCTGTATTGTCGTACAGGCAGGGTAGGGAGGAAAATAAAATAAAATAATTAATTAGGAAATGGCTCAAATGATTTAATTAAACTTGTTTTATAAATGTTAAATAAAGTAATATCTAATATCAGATAGGTATTATCCTCAATGAAATATTCTGCCTTGGCTTAATTCCTGAATTTTTAAAATTCTTTTCTCTGAAGTATCTTTACCCTTTTTTTTTTTTTAATTAGCGATTTCATATTGTTGCTAGTAATGAAAAATGGTTAGTTATAAAGTAAGTAATAATTAAAGTAGAAATAATTGTTATTAAGATTGGAGTGAGAACAAATGATAGGAAAAAAATGGGTTTACAAGAAATAAAGTAAAGTGAACAAAAGCTGTAAACGTGCTAAACGGAGGATACTCTCCCCTTTTGTTTATGTTACAGCTCATGATTTGCAACCAACAGCCAGAGTAAAACGATTCTGTTGCAAAAGAAGAAAAAATACAACAATATCACATGCAATATTGATAAATCAATATAATAAATACATGGGTGGAACTGATCGAATGAATGAGGACAGTAAAAAAGGATCAGCATTCATGTAAAAAAATGGACAGTTAAGAAACAGGCACGCTGGACATTCAAGTTGTCCAAAAGAAGATTTCAGATGAGCATTTCTTCAATTATATTTAGAGGTATGAAACAATTGCTAAGTTATGAGGGCCTTCTACATCTTCTGATCCCAGATCTTCAAAAGTTCCAATTGATATTTGCTATGATCGAATGGATCACTTTGTTGAACTAATTTCCAAGAGCAAGTGAAACATGAACATGTACTGTAAATACTATTTATGACAAATGTGGGGTGGAGAGGTTTTGTCAGCAATAACACAAATATATTGTCCATACCCCCCTCCAACTATCTTGACAAACCATTCCTTGAAAATCTAGTACGGAGCGTGCATCACACACCTTAGAAATTATTTTCTGGCCATGTTGGGCTATTATAAAATTTTTGAATTGCATTTTAACCGAGCTAAAGCTTAAAAATTACAGCTAACAAATTGTAAATACCATTAAAATAACAAAGTTCTACTTATTATACCACCAGTGGATTATGGATTGTACGATTCATTGATTATGGATTGTATGACTATTAGTTATTAAACTGTTACTATCCATTGCAAAGTTTACTAAAACAGAATTAAGAGATTTGCATTGCCTGTAATAGACAGGTAAAAAGTTGTCACACTAATTGTAAGTGGATACTGTTGAAATATCACAAAGGAAATTTCATCTAACTATTCAATAATTTAATTTTCTAAAAGGTTACATGATTTTTTGGAATAAATGGACGATAGATACCTACATATTTAACATATGCTTTATATATCCATGAAATTTTTTATATTTTACTTCTTTCACACGAGTACAATAAAATATTTTTATAAACATTGTCTTGATTAGGTGGATTTTAAATACTTTTTTCAAACTTAAAAATATTTTAAAAGTTTACATTTAGTTAGTAAATTTCATTTAATTTCCTTGAAACATTGTGATTGACGTTAAATATTATTAGTTTTCAAAAATTATTATTTATAATTTTTTTTTCCACTCTCTGTTACCTTCTACAACTTTCTACATTAAATATTGTTTCTTTTTCTAAAATTCTCAGCTTTCCAATGATATATTAAACGTATACCTTCTCACTAGTATTTCCGAAGATTCATTTTCGACCTGAATAAACATTTTTATTTTTTTTCTCCTTTATTCAATTATCCAAATTCTTTCAAAAATTATATTTAGCATTTTTTCGTAACTCTTAATAATGTGAGATAGTTAATTAACCATATTAAAGATACTTTAAAGGAAGTATTTAAAGAAATATGAACATTGGGCATTTAAGCCCTGTAAAGTGACATCAATGGGGATAAGACCTGATCAATATCAAAGAACACTTAATTATAAAATGATACACTAAGTTTAATCAAAATCGTTAAAGCCATTTTTGAGAAAATTTTAAAAATGTGTTTCAGCGTTGATATAAAGTAGCACTTCCGGTGAGCCGATTTTAAGGAAAATTTGCTGTCACATCTAAGGCATATACTTATCTTAAATATGTAATATCAGTTTCGTACGACTTCATTTTTGAGCTAGACTGCTAACATACACACACACACACACAGACCATTTTTCAGGACTTGGTTATTTGGACTCAGTGTACCCCAAAACGTGTATAAAACGTGTATATGTCCACGTGTGTGGACCCCAAAAAGAAAATTTTCATTTACAAAAAGAAACTAATTCAATTACAAGTTTTTATAATTTATTTATTTTCCCTAAAACCGCTTAATTTCAAATCACTAAAAACCGTGATTCGTTCTTATTAATGGTTTTATTATAACTATTTGGTTTTCATCATTATACATGAGAATCAGCCATGAACTAGTTATTCTGATCTTTTAGGAATTTTTTTTTTCTCTTCTCCCTTTTCTCAACTTTTAGACTATAAAAAAGGGTCTTTCCCAATCTAGGGGAGAGGAGAATTATGCTAGAGTTGAAAGTCCCCTCCGGCATTTGAACTCGTATAGTTTGTATAAAAGAATTTTTTATATGGAATTATGGGAGCAAAACATTGTTTAATGTTAACAAACAAATTATTCATTTTATACAAAATTAAAAACAAAATAAACATAAGTAGTAAAATGAACCTCAGTGAAAACTGTTTGAAACAATCAATTGGCTCAGATATTTTTGTGTAGAACTGTAAGCCATGTTTACACTGGGAACTTTTCCTGTACTTGATGAGTGTCATGCTCCACTCAAAATCATTTTTATCTTTTATAATGCCATTCTGGTTATGCAATTTTCAAGGCAAAGGGAAGATACAGATTCATCATAGATTTTTTTATATTTTCTTATTCGGCAGTGATAACGAAACAGTAAGTAAGAAAAAAAAAAGCTACTGTATCTGTAAGACGAGTAAAAAAAAAAAAAAGGTAAAAGTAAAGTTTAAAAAAATTGAAGTTTGCTGCTACAATGAAGAAGGATTGACGTGAAAAGGTATTGCTTCGTCATTTAGGCAGTGTTGCCTCAACTGAATAATACAAACTACCTAACTTATCTGTTGTGAGAGATTTCCACCATCGGAGATCAAGTGTGAAATAGTTGGAGATAGCACTGCTGAGAGAAAATAATGCTAGAAGAAGGGAATACCGGAAAACTGATTGGATCATGCAGAAAATTTGTCATTTTGACGAATGCTACCTTTCCCGGGTTTAGGAACTTTATTGACTTCATCTATCCATCTGATTTTTGGCCTCTTACTTGTCTTATCAACTATTTTACGATTTGCTGTTGTGTAGAGGCTTTCCGATAAATTCATTTAAGCTACGTGTAGTGCCAATCTTCACCTCCCTGCCTTCATATTATTAGATATAGACTGTGTTATTATAAAAAATATATGCTTTATTTTCAAAGTTTGTAGAAAGTTAATGTAAGTTTATAGAAGGTCTTGGCATTCTAAACTTCCAAATTTTTTTCTTTACTGTTTAATGTGTGTTGACGCTTTGGCTAAAGTATCAGGATCAGGCATTAAAAAAAATGGTCTGTGCCAATACCACCAATAATTGTCTTCATACTCCCATCCAACAATCGCTATCCAAACCCAACTCTGCAAGCTGAGCCGTAGTGCAATCATTCCACCTTTGTTGTACCCTTTGGTATATCACTTATTAACCCCATAAGTGCTAGGATCTCAAAAATTGGTAGATACATTTTAACACTATTACACGGTGGGCCAGGCAACCCTATTTTTTAATTTTTTTTTTTAAACCTTCATTGTCCTCTGCTCTTCATCTGACTAACCCTTCTAGCAGCTCTTTGAAATAAGCACTCTCTTCATCTGTCGACTTCATATTCCTTCCAACGAATTCTGTTTCCATCATTATCCTTGTTTTCTTTTCTGAGATTTTGGCTCCCATTTCCTGGTCCCATTAATGTATGTTTCCAATTATCGTGTTCACTTTTGTGTTTTTTCCCATTTGAGACCAAGTACCTGCAATGATTTTCGGATATCTAGAAGAACATTTAGCTTCATCTTTCTTTTTGAAGAGAGAATAAAGCATTTATTATAAAAATTGTATAATTTTTTATTATATGGCCCAACCTCAGAACAAAATGAAATAAGTAAAAACAATTAAAAAATTAAATTATTTTTTATTATTAATTAATAATTTTTGCTAAACAGTCCAGTAACTATTCATTATATGATTGTGGGTAAATGGTTGACTGTTGTGAATAATGAAGAGAAGAGTAGTTGGGGTGATCAGTCAAATAAGAAGGCAAAAATAAATGATAATATTTATTTTGACATTTGCCGACGTTTCGACCTGAAGTTCAGGCCTTCATCAGGGCTAAGAAAAGAACCAGATAACAAGGTATGAGAAACGTAAGTATTGTTGGTAAAAAAATTAAAGTAAAATGAAGTTGTTAGAATAAGGACAATAGTAAGAACTAAGAGATAAATAATAATAACTGGTACAAAGTGTGGAATGATGAAGTAAATATAATCAAAAAAGGTGACATAAGTATTAAACTGGGAATCTTAGAATAAAATGTAAAACAGGAAAATATGAAGTTATATAAGAAATGGAAATAAATAGTAAAATTAAGATATTGCGAATAGAATAGTTAGATAAAAAATTGAGATGTTATAAAGTCTATCAAGATGTACAGACAACGTATAATATAATAAAGAGTTAAAACAGAGAAAAGGGATGAAAGGAAGGAGGAAAGAAACTGAGAAGTCTGAAATAAGAAAGAGAATAACAAAGAAAAATAAAAACAAACCTGACTGCAAAAATGTAAATCGGAGCAATGAGAATGGAAGTCAGGGAGGGGGGGGGGGGAGAGAAGAAATGTATAGTGGCGTCATCTCCAACGGTTATCTGACGAAGTTTGAACTAAAGTACCAGAAGCGTAAGGACGGGAGATATCATAATCCTATTCCTCCACCGCCTATGCAGTGTGAGGTTGCTTCTTGTAGAGCTTGGACCAGGTGGACCTTTCCAGTACCAGCTCTTGTCTCCTGTTCCATTCCAAACCTTGCTTCTGGAATGCATCTCGCATTCCCTCTTCCCAGAAGATTCTGGGCCTCCCTCTCGGTCTCCTACCCTGCACGCGAGTCTCATACATTTTCCTTGCAACTCTGTTTCGATCCATACGGAGAAGGTGCCCAAACCATCTCAACTTGTGTTCATCTATTATGGTTTCGACCGCTTTGGCGTCGAGATTGGCCCGGATTGTAGTATTGCGAATTCTGTCTCGTCTAGTCTTTTCCTCCACCTTTCCCAGGTATCGCATCTCTAGAGCCTGGATCTGACTCCTGTGTTTCGAAGTAAGTGTCCAGGACTCGGAGCGATACTTCAGTATAGGAAGGAATACTGATCTGTAGACAGTCTTCTTCGTTTCCTTGGCCACCTCTTTTCGGTTCAGAAAGCCTTTCCTAACCGAGCCGAACATTCTTCCAGCAGCTCCTATTCTCTGCCTTACCTCCTCGTCAATATATCCATTTTCGTTGAGTTGAGCACCCAAGTATTTGAAACTTTCCACCTGCTCTAAAATCTCACCGTCGACCCTTAATACCCTCATAACCCTGTGAGGTTTTCTTCCAATGCGCATGCATTTTGTCTTCTCAGGGTTAATTCCATATTTGATTTCTTTTAAATCTTCCTTTAGGACATTGATGTTGTTCTGGAGGTCACGGTCATTCTGAGCCAATATGAGGAGATCATCCGCAAACGCCAGCAGAGAGTATAGAGTAGGCTGCATATCTCTGTGACCCAACTGAAAACTTCGCATCTTCTGTTTTGCTTTTCCCAGCACCAGATCGAGAACCAGTACAAAAAGAAGTGGGTTCAGGCTACAACCCTGTCGTATGCCCAGTGTTGTTTTGAACTCTCGAGAGGTATGGTTTCTTGTTCTAACAAGATTCCTTGTATTTCCGTATAAACTGCTTACGGCCCTTATTAGTCCATTATTCACACCTTTTTCAACTATAGCCTCAATTATATCCTTTTTCCTAACCCGGTCAAAGGCTTTGCAGAGACCTACATAGCACACAGAGAGTTCCTTTCCCCTCTCGACAATCTTCTCTGTGATTTGTCGCATATTGAAAACTAGATCCTGTGTGCTTTTTTGACTCCTGAATCCATACTGCTCCTCTCCAATCTTGGATTCTACGGTGCTTCTAACCCTTGCCTCTAGGATTTTTGAGTATATTTTACTGGGAGTGAAATACCTCGATGATTGTTGCAATCCCTGTTGTCTCCCTTCTTATATATTGGCACTATGACTGCGACTTCCCAGTCCTTCGGGATCTTCTTCTGTTTCCAGACCAGGTTCACAAGATGGAGAAACATTTCCTGGCCTTTACTTGACAGGAGATATATTACTCATAAATATTATGGATAATTAAACGAAAGTTTAATAGAAAGAGGCAATAAAATAGTTTAATATAAAATAAATTTATAATAAATAAATAATTTATGAATTATAAATAAATTTATAATAAATTTAAATAGTTTAATAGAAATTCTGGAGAGGCAATAAAACAAAGATTATAACTGTTGAGTAATAATGGAGAATAATTGGAGTTAATACATGTCATATAAATTTATATATATATATATACATACACACACATATATATACATATTCCTAATAAATATATGTAGATAAGGAAGTTGTCAGCAAAAAGGAAAGGAATATAACTATGGGTGTTTTAATAAATTCAGAATTTAGGAGTAGGCTAAAGATAAGTTCTGTTTGTCTGTTTTTAGATTCACTGTCTTTGGTTGAAGCTGGATGTGGAGGGTTTCAGAAATGAGTCGTTTATCATGGTTGAGAACTGTGGAAAGGATGGATGTTTTGTCAAAATCAAATGTATGATTGAGGGAGAGAGAATGTTCGGATAATTTGGAGGCGGTAAAATTACGAGAGGATACAGAATATTTATGTTGGGTGATGCGGTCTTTTATGTTTCACCAATATAAGATGAAAAACAATTGGGGGTAGAACACGGAATACGGTAAACGATATGAGGGCGGTGTGAGAGAGGAACAGGATCTTTTAAGGATTTGTATAATTATTTATTCTTTGTAGGATGTGTATTATTACTTTATTCTAACAACTGCATTTTACTTTAATTTTTTTACCTACACTACTTATGTTTCTCATACCTTGTTATCTGGTTCTTTTCCCTCAGGTCGAAACGTCGGCAGATGTCAAAATAAATATTATCATTAATTTTTGCCTTCTTATTTGACTGGTCACCCCAACTATTCTTCTCTTCATTATTCATTATATGACATTCAAATTAAGTATGTTTTAGTTTATAAAAAAGATAATAATATGATTCATTTCTGGAAAGTACATACAATTTAACTAACCTCTATAAATCAATAAATATGGAAAAATGTTAAATTACTAAGTATTAGTGAATTAAATTCTATTATTATTAATACATAATTTTACAATAGAGGCCCTAGAATATAAGAAGAAGAAAAAAATATTGAATTATTGTTTTGGACAATTAAATTATATTAATATTTGTTATTTAATAGAATCAAAATAATTTCCTAAAACATATTATTATAGCACTATAACTTTTTTTTTTTTTTTTTGTCTCTTTCTATCTTTCTTTGTGCTGGGAAAATAAAGCATTTTTTATGTAAATTGTATAATTGTTTTTGATATTTTGGTATGTCGATATGATGTTTTTTGAGCTCAGAACAAAATAAAGGAAGTAAAAAACTGGACTAAAAAATTTAATTCATTTTTGGATTATTAATATATGATTTTTGCTCTACAGTCTGGTAATGATTCATAGTATGTCATTCTGATTAGGTATATATTTTAATTTATAAAACAGATATGATTCACTTCCATGAAATATATAAAATTCAACAAACCTCTAAGAATCAATAAATAGAGAAAAAAATCTTAAATTGCTATTATTATTGTATTAAGTTTTTTTTTTATAATTATACATATTTTTACAGAAACGCTGTCTTGAACATCCTAATGTATTAAATATATGAAGTAATAACACTAAAAAAAAACTATTTTGGGTAGTTAATGTAATCTTCCCACCTTCGCTAATTGATGGATTTTTTAATTTTTCCAAATTAAAATTCTCAAAATCGAAACTGTTTTCTTTTCTCTTTTTTGTATTAAGTTTTTGTCGAAGTTTCGCGATTACTAATTTATGATCTGACCCACATTCTGCTCCGCGATAAGACCGTACATTAATTATTCTTCTTTGCCAGCTATGTTGTATCAAGACATGATCGATTTGATTTCGTGTTTGCAAATCCGGTGATGTCCAAATATATTTATGAATATCCTTATGTTTAAACGTAGTACTTTTAATTATCAGGTTTTTCGAGATGGCAAAGTTTATCAGACGGATCCCATTATCATTGCTATATTCGTGCAAACTTTCTTTACCAATCGTCAGAACATAAACTTCTTCCCTTCCCACCTTTGTGTTTGCGTCACCTACAATTATTTTCATAGAATTTCACAGTAGTTTATCATAAACCAATTCGAGTTTATCATAAAATTCACATTTGACTTCATCGTCACTGTCTTCGGTCGGGCATTGTATGTTTATTAATGCGATTTTAAACCAACATTCCTGAAATATAGCTACCGAAATTCTATCACTAAAGAATTGTACTTCCCTCAAAGCGGATAGCAATCTATTCCTAATTAGAAACCTGGTACCTAAACAATAATTCCCTCTTCCTCTGTACCAAATAGTGTACTTTCCTTCCCTCATCGAGCCCTCCCCAGGCCAGCGAATCTCTTGCAGAGCCACGAAATCCAAATTGTACCCATTAACGTCATTCGCGACAGATTTTAACCCTCCTGCTGTGTTTAAACTCCTTACATTCCATGTACCAATATTTAAATCCCTATTTTTCAACTTGCACCATGAATCCCCTAAAGCAGTCCCCACCTGGAGACCCGAACGGGGGACTAGTTTACCTCCAGATAATGAGCATTTTACCTTAGGGAGATCCATGACTATTTGTGGTGTATGGTGAACTTTTTTTTTTTTTTTTTTTTTCGCCCTGCCTGGCATTGTTTTCATACGGGCTGAGGTGTATGGTGAACTAAAGTTATGTGAGTAGGGGATTCAATCCTACGTCACACCCTCCAGCAAGTCTGGTGGTCCCCTGCCTCCAGCAAGTCTTGAGGGCCCCTCTCATTGTTGGTCAGTGAGTCCATCGGACTTAGCCGGGAGGAACTTCCAAGGAATTTCTACCGACCATCCCCACATTCACCACCCTTGGGATGCTCCCCATATGCGGTAATAAGCCTGCGTGAGGTCAAAATATTATCTGACTATCATTTATAAATATATATGTATATATAAAATATTATCTGACTATCCAGCTTTAATAAAATGTCAATTATTACCAAAACCAAAACATTATAGCAATATTATTAATATTAATATTGTTATTTAATAATATAATAATAGCAAAGCACTTATACTGGCAGAAAAGGGTAAGTGCTTGCGGCAGTACCTCTATTCCAGCGATTAAGTGCATTTACTAAGGATTTGTTTCAAATATTTTAAACATTAATCTCCGATTTAAAAAGAGAAATTTATTGCCTAGATGTTATATTTCAAGGCACTTTTTGTTATTGTTAGCTGTTCAATTTTAACTTGATTTGATTTTCAACTTTAGTTTGAATAACTTGAAAAAGTTGAATTTACCTGGTGTTATTTATTGCCTAAACCAATAATTTTCTCATGTTTTATTATTATCTGACTATCCAGCTTTAATAAAATGTCAATTATGACCAAATTAATCAAAAAACTAACACAAGTCAAAGTCTTCAATCCGCCATGTTTGGATGATATTTTGGGACAGTGTTTCACCTTTTTTTGGAACATTGTTTTGTTTTTTTAATTAATAGTTGCAAGGAACATACTGATATGCAATTCATAGAGATGTGGTGTGAGGAGGGTGCAAAGTAGGGAGATTATGCCCACAGACTATAAGGGTACTTAGTATTGTTGTCTTTGTATGATGGGTCTGAGAATCTGGGCACCAGCTGACCTGACCCAACTATACATTAAAAGAAAACTGACACTGCACGACACTCATATTAATGCCTCCAACAAGAAGATAAGCGTTTTAAAAAGCTTCTTTGTTAGTTTCAAATTCAACCAAAAAAGTCATAGTGTTTTGAATTACTTTTTTCTGTTTAACAGTGATATTTTTATTTTAGGTTATTGATGTCTAATTTTTTTATTGTTAGTTTTCATCATTTAGACTTGTTTCAGACCCAGTATGTACTGTTCTGAAATTATATGTTAGATATGTGAGTGTTTGATTTATGGTAAATGGATCCTCTTAAATCATTCTGCAACAATCATTTCTTAAAGTACTTTCAGTCTAATTTGTAAAATAATTAAATTTATTAGTATTTTATTGATATCATTAGTAAATTATTTATTATTATACTATTAATATATTGTAAATTTATTTAATATAATTTCCTGCTCTCAATTAATTATCAGACACATTAATATAATTTTTTTTTATTTATAGATATAACATAGTTTCCTACTGTTGGAAATTTATCCATGTTATCAGGAGAAGTCATTTCACTGACTAATAAATTTAAAATATTAGCTTGGATATATCATTATTCATTATTGTTTTAATAAACGAATCCATGTCACTTCAAAACTGATAAAAATGAAATAAACATATTTAAAAATATAAATAATAGTAATAAATAAAGCAAAGCTTTTATTTTAAAATTATTTTTGTTTATATAACAGTTATATGGCTTTATCTTTGAACAAATTAATAAAACTTCATCAACAGTGAACTTTTAATTGTTTACTAAATCAGGCGGGACTGCTGAGTCCCAGAGAGAATTTTCCGCCATTAGTCTTCAAGTAAAAGTGGATTATAAAAAAAAATTATATATATATATATAATAATTAACAGACTAATGAACAGCTGCGTAAGATTTGTGATCGGGGTCCCAAGATACTCCCATGTTTCTCATCACTACGCTGAGTTAAAGTGGCTTTTCCCCTCCTTCCGAAGACAATATTTCCTAGGTACGTTCCTCTACCAAATCATCAACAACCATCGTCCTTCTTACGCCTACAACCTTCTCCAATTCAAATCCTCAGTCCATTCCCTGTCCACAAGATCTCGACCTTCTAACCTTTCCATGCCTTCTCACAGATCTGCCTCATTCAAAAATTCCGTTATTGTTCGCTCTGTCAATTTCTGGAATTCCCTTCCTATCAAAATTCGACATTCCCCATCCATATCCACATTCAAAACCCTCCTATCCCAACAGTCAGATAGTTGCTAACCATTCGAGCTGATTTTAATAGAGAATTTGATACATTTTTATTTTTTAATTCTTTATTATTTTCTTAAAAGTGTATACTGGTCGATCAATGCAAATAGCTTTAAGTGTCTTGTCATAGTATTAATTGTTTTGTATATAGAATGTTTACCTTATATTTTTTTTACATTATTTTTTTTTTTCGATTGATTTTATTTTGGCCAGATGTACTCTTTTAATTTTGTTCTATTTTGTTATTCTCAAGGGACTGTGTCCCAGAATAAAGTTATTTTTCTGTCTATCTATCTATAAAATACAAGCAACAAATAAACTTTATAATATGGTTTCATTTGTATTAAAATATTCATTAGGTTCAGGGCATGTAAATTGATTTGTTGGCAGTTTTTGACGAAGCATCAAACTTATATGGGCCTCATGTTTGAGTCAAAATGTCAGTTTTTATAATTGAATATTATTGACCTGATTTCCCATCGTTCTATTTTATTTATCAATCTGATTTGGTACTGCAACCCGCTAGTGAGTCATAGCTTCTGCCAACACCATCTTCCAGCATTCCCTGTTTTGGTCTTCCACCATTAAAATTTTTTTGATATTGTTCATACATTCCCTACATCACAACGTAGGTCTTCCAACACATCATCCTCCATGGAGGATCTCAGCCAAGAAGTTCTCCGGAGTCATATTGTCTGTCATTCTAGCCACAGGACAGTCAATTTAAGTCAGCCAGATTTTATTAACTCCACATCAGGTTTGTTAAACTTATCAGACTTCCTGTTTTATCTGTGTTATCATTCCTTATTTACAAGCAGGATTTGAAATCGATATATATATATATATATATATATATATATATATATATATATATATATATATATATATATGTATATATTATTTTTTTCACAAAATCATGTAATAATTATTATATTAAATTTTTAATTAAAAAATCATGCCTCATTTATAAATAAAAATTTAAATCAATCTTTGATGTTTATTGATTCGGTCAAGAATAATTATTATTGTTAATTGTAAAAATTTTGTTCAAAAATAATGATCAGAGTATGATTTTTAGAATTCCAGATAAAGATTTTGATTTTTTTAATTATCGATTTCAAACCTTGTTTAGAAGTACTGGACCATAAATTCTTCTTAATATCTTATGTTTCATTATCAACAGATCCTGTCCCTCAGTATTACTTGTTATATAGGTCTTGAATCCGTTAGTCAAAACTGGTTTGATGAGTGTTTTGTGGAGGATGATTTTATTTTCCTGGGACACTTAGTAGCTTCATAAGTGCTGTCTTATTCCATAGTAACATTGGTTGGTAACCAAAATTCTCTTACTTATTTCTACATCAATTCATTTATCACTACTTAATTGTGAAACTAGATATGCGAATTCTGAAACCTGTCCCAACCTGTGGGATCTAAAATCTGCCCTGACACCATTTTGTCTTAGGATCTCTGTGAGGAAATATCTGTTATCAATGAAATACCTCATACAATTGATTATCAATCATCTTTAATTTTAATTATTCATGAATACATTTAAATTATAGATCCTAGGAAGATGAAAAGAGCACTTCCATGCATCCTTAATCCCAATACTCCTAGTGATAACACAGTTGTGGAGAGAGGGATAGAGGGACGATGGAAGACATAGAATGATTACCAGAAGCATGGCACCAATCAGTAATCTGCCCAATCCATTAGAAGGGGGACTCTTTTGAATGCATCAACTAACGGAATACTTCATTGCTGCCTGTAGGCTATGAAATTCTTCTTGAAAAACATTCTCTTATTTCCTTTTGCAGACCAAGTGCTAGGTTTGTACCAATGATTCAAGAAATGGATGTCAACAATTGACCGAATTTTCACATTCTGGCAAATACTTGAAAAGGAACGGAGTTTGAACTGCACATCCATCACTTGTTAATTGATTTTAAAAATGCATATGACAGAATCAATAGGGAGCATCTATATTGTTCAATGGAGCATTATAATGTGGCTAATGAATTTGAAGTTGATTGTTGGGCTACAATGGGTGGAAGTAAAAAGCAGATTCAGGCAGAGCACTCACTTGGAGGAATTTCCAGTCAGTCAGTGTTCGACAAATTTTTACCAACTTTACCATAACTTGGGAATGCTTAGACCTTCCTAAAAAAGGTTATATATTACAGGTTACATTGGTCTCTTTTTAAAATAAATTCCCATAATTATTAAGTAGTAATTATAAATAAATAATTCCCGTTATCTACAATTAATACCAGCACTAGCTAATTTCTGAGGCACTTTATCATCTTCCCACTACTTTTTTTCAGTTTAAGTTCAAGTAGCCCCAAGTTATAGTACTACTTAAGATGTGAATTCATGAACCATACAACTACTTCATTTGAAAACTTAATTGTTTAACTCTTATAAGTTTCTGAGTCTCCTTTAGCTGCCTTTTATTTATTGCTTACACCATCTCTTGTAAGTTAAATTAAATTTTAAAACATACGTTATAACTTAAAGAATATGAATTAGCATGATGACAACCAGTTAACATTGCAAATTTGTATAATTTACTGTATTTTATACTATATGAATTTCAGCCATTATTAAAATATTTTCTGATTTCATTTTTATTTTTAGAAATTTATCCATTTCTTTCTAAAACAGCCTTACCATGTTAAAATCCTTTCATCCTCTCTTTAGTTCCAATCTAAAAATAAAAAAAAATTAATTAAACCAATTGTTTAAAAGGTAAGTTATGTTATTTAACTTATATGTTTTAATATCAAAAGTGGACGTCCTCTTTCATAAAACTTTTTCTCTGATTGACATTATTAGAATGTGGTTTGAATCTTCTTTGTTGTCTTATTTTATAAAATTTAAATTACATTTGTTATAAAATACATAATGTTTTAAATATTTATTTTATGTTTTATTTGTGTCATATTGCTTTGCCATGCGGTTCCTTGTGGTTTAGTAATAAAATAAGGTTTTTTAATTATTGATTGATCATTTAATTTTTTTTATTATTGGTATATTAAATTATTTTTTTCATAAATCTTAATTTAGGTTTTTGTTTTAGGCAGTCAAATTTTGCTGGAAAAATTACAGAAGTTCAAACCAAAAATAGCTGTATTTAATGGTAAACTGATTTTTGAAGTTTTTTCTGGTAAAAAAGATTTCAGTTTTGGAAGGCAACCTGAACTAGTTGATGGCACTAACACAGTAAGTTAAGAGAGATTTATTTTAATTTTAAATCTAATAATAAAAAAAGAATGATTTGGTGTGTGATGAAAACCATATTGCAAGAACTCAACATTTTTTAAAATGTACAATCAGTGCCTATTATGTTAGTTGTTCATTTTCACTTTTCTATTTATTTATTTTTTTATGTATTTCATATCTTTGCAATAATAGAAAAAGATCTGCTGTGTTGCAGACATAACAACTTTCACTTACTATCCTACTTTAAGTAGAAATTGGTATTTACTTATATTGGAAACTGAAAGTGAAAATTGTAGATAGTACAAATACATATTTTAAGCAATTTAAATTTGAGTGTTTTTCATCATTCTCCATTACCTTGTGTTACTATATATTATAAATTAATTTTTTCTAAAATGTTAACTTTCCAGTGACAATTCATCATATAATGCTTTTGTAGTTTATATTTGTCCATGTTTTATCATTTGATTAATAGGTTAGCCGATAATGAGGAGCTAAAAGCCTATAAGTAAACACAAAAACTATATGGTTGGGAAATTAGTTGGTGGTTGCAGTCAGGGATAAATACTAATATTTTTCTTTAATTAATTTGTGCCATTTCACACTAAGTTTCAAGATTGAGAAAAGACAAGATAACCAAAACATTTTTTAAAAATGTTGGCACAAAATAATTTTTTATTTTTACTTGTATTTCTCCCTGGCTACAATCCATTACTATCTTTCCAACCATATTATCTACAGTCAACTATTTCTTCACCATAATAAAATATTAAAAATTCAATGTTTCAATAATTTTGTTTACCTTTTGCTAATGTAAGATTTTGACCACTAACATCTTTAATTGCTAAATATATACCTATATAGGTTTATTGCTAAAAGTCAATAAGTACAGATTTAATGGAGCTAAACTTTTAAGAACATATTTTTAAATTTTGATTATATTTAGAGAAGCAAAAATGTATTATGTGCACAGTTATGATATTATAAAACAGTAGCTTAACTTATAGTGCTATATGGAATGGAGACAATGGGATTTACTAGTGCCGAAAAGATATTGAAAAAGGATACTAAGGTGTATCCATGGACCAAGAAAGGTGGGAGATGAGTACTGGCCTATAAAGAATCAAGATGTCGAAGATCTTGAAACACCAATGAGGAAAAAGAGATTAAAATTCTTTAGTGACATGAAGAGAAAGTGTAAAAAACAGGATAAACAAATATATATTTGACAAAGTAATGGGAATTAAGAACATGAAAGGATACCCTGAACAGATTAAGGAAGAAATAGTAAGACTTAGGATAAAATAATGAATACACTGATACGTATAAATTTAGAAGAACAGTGAATAAGATAAAGGTCCTTGTGATAGAAAACAAGATTAAGGAAGGAAATGGACATTAGAATGGAAAAAGAAAACTAGTGAAAAAATGAAGAAAGTTTGGGCTGAAAGGAAGTAGTAGGAGTTATTCCTGGCTGTCCCTCATACAAGTCTTTAAGCATTCCACACTCAGTAAGCTAAGCAAATGTGACGCAGTATCTTTACCCCAGTCAAATTAGCACAAAAAAGGGGTCTAGCTTGAAAATGGTCAGGTAATTGAAATTTCTTTTTTATATTGTTAGGTATGTAGTGAATTTAAAAAATCTAAGTTTTCACCCTTGAAAGTTTTGTGGGTTCACTGCAGTGCTTCATCGAGCTATCAAAATGGGTAAAGTTTTGAAAATTCACAAAAAAATTGTATAATGTTTTGTTTTTAATTAATTATCTGTTTTTATAGGTGACTGAGCTCAAAATTTTAAATTATATATTTGAAGCACACAAAATTTACTATATTTCCTATAGCTTTTATTAGAAACATATTACTCTGAACTTAACAACTTAAATATAGATCGCTAAAAAGAAATTGATGTTTTGAAATTAAAAAAACCTGATTGCTAATTTTATTTTTAATGTTTTCCACTTATTTTAATAAAAGCGGTCATCAACAATTACTGTCTATCTTGTTACTTTATTGTAATCCATTTTTTAATAATTAATATTATCCAAATTACATACCTTTGTGTTCTTGCGGATTGTCACCATCTCAAGACTGTTTGATTTCTTCGCAAAAAATTATTTTGGACAATTAAATTATTGTATTGATATTTGGTCGCTAATACAATCAAAATAATGTATTAATAACATTATAACTATGCCATTTATGAGTACTGAATGATGTAGCAGAGGACTCCAGGCTAGGGATGGGATATAGAAGGCCCAATATCGATATTAATGTCGGCTTATAACTATCGATACCATCAACGTATGGGGCTTGAAGTATCGATAGTTGATATTTTAAACATTTTTGAAATATCAATATAAATATTTCATATAGGCGTAAAAAAAAAAAATGTTGTTTTCCTCTTTAAATTAGTTAATGGAAATATAAATTCTTCTACCCTCCTTAGTGAAATACATTTTCTAGATCCTGACCATGTTCATCATACTCAGTTTTTTTCCATTCAACCAATCGTGCCTCTTATTCACCCATAGAACGGATTCAACCAAGTGCTACTTTATTTGCATCCTACATAAATTTCTTTGACAATTCGTGGTCTTGGTTTGAGAAGGTTCTTACTAAAAAATTTGAGTTTACTGAGTGAGAAGAGTCCCACCTGTACTATTCTAGAGATGGCCATCAATAGTAGATATTACCGAAATATCAATATTTTTTCTAACAATCAGATTCATATGTAATTCCTAGTGCTTTCCCAAAACGATAGTTTTCATTTTTATTTTTAAATTATAATATTAAAATATTGTATGAACGATATTAATAGCCGATAATATCAATGGTTAAATATCGAAAAGGAAGGAGATGGTCCGGGGTGGCAGTCCATATCAGAAGACTACAGCCCAAAAGTCTCCTCATTCCACAGTAATTGTATTTACATATGTAATAAAGAATATTGTTATATTTACATAAAATTATAGATAAATATGTTTTATTTAAAAAATATTTGTTTTCTTTAAAAATTACATGTCTAATTACATATATTTGCTATCTTATTCACTACTATAAATACAAATATGGTTGTATTTACAAGTGCGGTAAAGCATATTGTTATATTCACATAAAAGTATGAATAAATATTCCTTATTACTAAACAAATAAAATTTAAAATGGTTGTATTTACGGACGTAATAAAGAATATTGCCCTGTTCACATAATCTTAAAAATAAATATTTTTATTAATTAAACAGCCTTTGAACAGTCACATTGGGAGGGTATTTTTCCTTTTATGTTTTTAATGTTATTTGGTTTTTCTATGATGAAAATACCATCTATATTCATGGGAGCCCGGTCAGGGAAACACGTATAGGATGGACATGGACATGGATTTTTGAAGCCATTCATTTTTGCATATTTAATATATATTATTAATTTGTGTAAAAATAAATTTATAATAAATGAAAAAGAATATCTCATTATAATTTTATGGGGATATAATTGTGTTAATTATCACTCCTGTAAATACAAGTGTATGCATTTTTTAAGGCATGTATTTTGATGCAAATATCTGTATTCAGACCAATAAATTTGTCGTACTATTAATATTTAATTAAGAATGTTAATACATACTTTTATATGATGACCCAAACACATTACCATCGTTTCTCTTTGCTTAGTTAGAGGAGTTTTGTTTTAGTTAGTCACTTTAAACTTTTTTTTTTCTTTTTTTTATTCATTGATATTTACAACTGTATTATAAAAAAATACAACTAGTAAATGTGCACACAGTAAGAATGTTACGCCGTCTCACTGTTCCTTGGCTGACTCCTAAAATAAAGGAAATGATAAAAAGAAGAGATGCTGCAATTATGGCCCTAATAATATTCCAGTAAAACTAATAAAATCCAGCCTTCCTGTTCTTATTCCCGTACTTTACCATATCTTCAACTTTTCATTGCAAAACTCCATATTCCCATCTTGGAAAACTGGCCTAGTCCGACCTTTAAATATAGCTTCAAATCCTTCTTCACCTCATGACTTCTGTCCCATTTCCCTCCTTTCTAATCTTTCAAAACATCTGGAACGCCTCGTCCAAATTCCTAAAAGAACATTCCCTAATCAACCCTCTCCAATCTGTCTTTCGTCCTGGTTACTCAACCCAATCTGCCCTCCTAAAAATAACCCATAACTTCCAAAACTTCATTAAACCCCAAAAACTTACTATCCTCATTCTCCTTGATTTCTCCAAATCTTTTGACACACTTGATCACAGCATTCTCCTTAACTAAACTGCAACATCTTCCTTTATCCAACAGTGCCCTGCGATGGTTCAAATCCTTTCTTTCAAATAGATCCCACTGTGTAGTTGTCCAAGGCCAACCTGCCTCTGAGACACATCCCCCCTTCTGCGACGTCCCTCAGGGTTCCTCCCTAAATTCCTGTTCTGTTTGCTATTTACATTAATGACCTTCCTCTTCTGATCCATCATTCCTAATACCATATCTATCCAGATAATTTCGAAATATACCTGTCCTTCCCTCCTTCTGACCTATTAGCAGCCATGAAAAAACTTCAAGAGGACTTGGACAGAATCTGTGACTGGGCGGACAAGTTGAAGTTAATGCCGAGAAGACCAAGACAATTTTTATAGGCTCCAGTTACCTCCTTAATACTCTTCCTAACATACCGACCCTGTTCCTACACGATAATCTCATCAAATTCTATCCCACCATTAAGAAACTTAGAATAACCTTTGATCAAACCCTTTCCTGGAAAAACCATGTATCCGATATTTCCCACCGTGCCTTTTCCATTTTAAAACAACTAAATTACCTCTGCCACCTATTTCCTTTTGAAACCCGTAAACTCCTTATTACTTCCTTAATATTTCCTCATTTCGACTATCGAACCAATTTGATGTTACTATATCCATTGGAAAGCTGAATTATTGCTCTTCAAAGCTGTATGAATGTTTTTTTTTATTTAATGCCTACATAAGGAATAAGTAAACAAAAACTCCTTCTAGGTTTTTATCTCCATTTTTAGTTTACTTACGTTGATGTCATTTTGTGTAGTTTATGTGGTCCTAAATTATTGCTAAATTTCTTGTAGATAGCGAAAGTAATATTGAAGTTATAACAGTTTTTTGTGATTTTCGAAAAAAAAAAAAAAATCATGTGAGGGAGCCAAACAATAAGCCTGGAAACATAGCTGAGCTTGTGCAAATGGTTTTCTACGCTTGTGTGTGATGCATTTAAGGCCATAGCAATCTCTCACACTGATTGGATGGGATTTCAATCAACAATGGGATTTTTTTCCTGATTATCTTTTTGGGGAAAAAGAAAGAAATCAAATATGGTACAGGAACAAAAAGCCAATGAACTAGTCAATAAAATCAGTTTAATAATGAGCCAGCTAAACTCGATTTGCAAGTGATAGTAAAGAAATAATGAATAAATGCAATAATCTTCAAATGAAAATTTCTGCCAAGAACTCGCACTACTATGGACGCAGATGACTATGAATTTTTGGTTGCCAGATCCTGTAATAACTTTGATTGATTTATCTCCTCCTTCAGTTATAGAAATCACTAAAGCATTATCAGATATGAAGAAGCGAATCTCCAGAAATCAATGCAGGCCAATACACGAGCCCAGACAAACATGATTGATCTATTTTTCAGAAAATTGTGGAAAGAAGAGAAAGTACCTTCAGATTGGAAGAATGGGCACATTTTGATAATTTCAAAGAAAGAATCTCTGAATGCACTAACTGGCGAGGAGTCACGCTGCTTCCTGTACTGAGTAAAGTGCTTTACCGGGTTACCCTGAAGAGGATCAAACAATCAATTGATCAATGTATGAGGAAGGAACGCTGTTGTATAGTTAGTTACAAGAAGTATTTTTTTGTCCTGTGGTTAGTTTTATTCATGAATGTTTTTAAAATTATGGTTAAATTAAAAATTTGTTCGTTAAAAGTTGTGCTAAAGTATGTACTATCAAAATTATTCTATAATAATAAAGGTCGAGATTCATTCCTTGGATTAAAACCTTGCACAGTTTTGCAAGTGTACAGTTCTGTTGGACATTAGGAGAAAAAACAAGTTAAAATTTGGAAGTTTGGTTCCATTAGGGATAAACTAATATCATTGCTCTGTCATGTGCAACAATTTTTAATTCAATTTTCCTATTAATTATGCCTTGATAATGATAATAATAATAATAAAAAGGCTTAGCGAACCCGAAGGTTCGATGTCGACACCACCAATCACTTATTGCACACCTCCCTCCATCGTTCGCCGTCCAAACCCAGTCCCTTCAGATCGGCTTTAATGCAATCTTCCCACCTTCGCTTCGGTCTACCCCTCGGACGCTTACCATTCGGCACAGCATATATTAACCTTTTAGGAATTCTCTCGTTACTAAGTCCAACAACTTTACGAGCCCATTTGATTCGCCGCGATGAAATTATCTCAATTATACTACTCGGATACAGTTCACACAATTCGGCGTTGTGTAACCGTCTGAACTCTCCGGTTAACTCATCCTTCTTTGGTCCGAATATTCTACGCAATACTTTATTTTCAAAAACCTTAAGACGCTGCTCATCCCTTAATGTAAGCGGCCAAGTTTCGCACCCATAAAGAACTGTAGGCAAGATAATTGTTTTATAGATTCTAATTTTTAAGTTTCGGGACAAGAGGCGCGAACTAAGTAGTTTTGTCACAGAAAAATAACAAGCATTGCCTTCAGCTAACCTTAATTTCTTCTTCAATTTCGCTTTTTCTAGTTATCGTAGAACCTAGATACCTAAACTTATCTACCTGTTCAAACATATTACCATCTATATCGATATCACCAGTAGTATTGCCATTTTTGCAGCTAATCATATATTTTGTTTTATCCACGTTTATTTCGAATCCTAGTTCTTTACCAGCTTTCATTAACGTTGTCGTATTTAGTTTTATAGTTTCAAGGTCTTCGCTTAACAGTACCAGATCATCCGCATAGCCCAGCACGGATGTTGTCCCACCCAGATCCAACCCTTTCTCGGTACGCATTACCTCCCTAATGGCATGTTCTAATGCCAAATTGAACAGGACAGGCGAAAGGGAATCCCCCTGTTTTAAACCCGAACGAACATCAAATTTTTCAGACAGATTATTACCAATTCTAACTTTATTGAGTGTCTCCGTCAAGCACATCCTGACTAGATTTACTAATTTTTTAGGAATCCCCTGCTCGATTAGAATATTATACAGTTTCTGGCGGTCAATAGAATCGTAAGCCTTTTTAAAATCTATATACAGCTGGTGAACAATACCGTTGTACTCCAATTTTTTCTCTAATATTTGCCGTAAAGAAAATATTTGATCAATAGTCGAACAATTCCGTCTAAATCCGCATTGGTAGTCTCCGATAATTTCCTCGGCGTATTCCGTGATTCGACTGGTTAAGATTAAAGTAAATATTTTATAACATACCGGAAGGAGTGAAATTCCTCGATAGTTATTACAATCCGTCCTCGAACCCTTTTTGTGAATCGGAATAAGAATAGATTCTTTCCATTCTTCAGGTTATGCTTTAATATAAGATAATATTTGGAAGAATGAAAAACATCTTTCTTATGTTTATCTGGGTTTATTAAGGTCTTATGGGTTTATCTTCTTATATTAAGGTTTTTTGCTTAAACCTAATATTTAGTGCTGGCCAGAATCTAGCACTTCTATTGAGTCACAAGACAGCTGAAGCATCGGATTTTAAAAATGTATAGAATTATTATAATGCTTGCAACAATTGTAAACATTTTGATTCAATTTCTTTAATTTCCCGGAAAAACTAGATGAAACCCATTATAAACAAAGATTTTAACTTCTAAAAACAATTTCACACCTTGCCTCAATCCGCTACATTAAAATTTATTGGATATTTAACATGTGGGACGTTGAATTTGGAGTAACTACCATTATGTTCTGTTTATTTTTGTTTTTATTCGCATACTCACATTATTATTGACCCAGTTTTTAACTAAGTAACAACTAATGCATTACATTGAACAAATTATAAACATATAATAAACTCTAGTTTGAGAGTTGTTGAGTTGTAAACAATGAAACAAATGTATAACTAAATACATGCAATTTTATATATTTATATTTTACTATAATATGTACTTTTGTAACAAGCTATAAATAATATAATCTAAGCAATGCAATGTTTACAATACAAACTACAAAGTTTAAATTAGAAACAATCTATTCATACTAAACGTGAATATTTTTAAAATATTAATTTTAGTGTAATACTATTAAACATCCAATACTTATTATTAGTACATAGTACATATATATATTATGTATTTTATGTTAAGATTGGTTTGGGCACAAATAAGTTCTAATAATAGATAAAAAAGAATTTGACCTTCTGTCCCACAAATTTTATTAATTTTGTTATTTTAATTTACACATACGTTTCGGTATTTAAGCATCCTCTGCATATCTGAAAATTTTTCATCTATTTCCTTAAACTACAAATTATTTATAAAATTAAAAAAAAAAATTTTTGAAGGAAGTTAGTCGACTGTTCTACATATCATGGGTGATAAATATTCAGGACGCAGTCTTTTTAAAAAAAATTTTTTATTTTTGCCAACGTTTCAACCCAAACATGTAGGTCATCTTCAGGGCTGAAAATGTTTTTTTTAAATTACAATCAGAGATATAATAGTATACAACCGCTAATTATAAATAATAAACTATAGTGATTGATGGCACATGAATCTTAACTATATTGTAATACACATATTAAAATAGTTATACAAACTAAAAATAAAAAATAATGTATATAATCCATTTATATAAATTTGTAATATTTTCTCTTATGCATATGCATATGCAGAAAGTATGTTTGGAATAGCGTGGGGGTTGAGGATTATTAAAAGGTCGTCAACTTATTTTTTAATGAAAAATATAACCACGGTTAGGGTTTGAGCACTGAGGTTCATGTACTGACACATGTTTGGTAGGTAAGTAAAAAGGTCAGGTGGGAGGAGGATTTCCCACTTGTCCTTTTTTTTAGATAGCAAAAGGTAAGTAAACAAGGTAAGAGGGGAAGGGAGGGTAACATATGTTGTTTGTAGAATATACATAATTTCCTGACAAATATTTCAGACGTGTACAATATTTGAGTTATTTCATATGGTTACAGAAATGTGACTATTGACTAGTATTAAAATTAACATAAGCAAAAGGTGCTAATTAATGTAAATAAAGCTTAGTTTGATAGCAAGTATACAAGGGTTAGATGAATAATTTTTATAATAAAGACAATTTCAATGTATGCAGATGATACTTAGGACAACATATTATACAATATTTATCATAATATAAGTTTGTGTTATATTAAGGATTACATAGGCTATTGTTTCAGGAGGCGGAAAATATTTGAATATGTATTGCAGATCTTTTCTTTGTCTACTTTATGGTTTACCGGATTATTTTTTTCCAAATTAATGAATATAGATTCCGATAGTAGTCGTTTTTGGTGATTGGGAACTGTGGCGAGTATGGTTGGGTTTTCAAAATCAAATGTGTGGTTTAGGGTTATGGCGTGTTCCGCTAGTTTTGAGGCAAACGGGTTTCGTGTGGAGATGCTATATTTGTGTTGATAGATTCGTTTTTTTAAATAGTTTTTGGTTTCTCCTATATAAGAAGAATTACAGTTTGGGCTAGAGCATGTGATATGGTATACAATATTTGATTGTTGTAGGAGCGGAACAGGATCTTTGAGTTTGGTTATTTTACTGTTACTGTTATTTTTGAAAACTATTTGTAGATGGGGAAATTTGGAAGTTATCGCTTTTTTGATTTTTTGAGATAGGACAGGGATGTATGGAATGGATCTATATTGGCAAATCGTGGTGGGGGACTGAGAGTAATTTGTGGGAGACTGGTGAAGATGGGGTTTTGATTGATTCTTGATCAAGTTTTTTATAATGTGATCAGGAAAAGCGTTGGATTTCAGGATCTTGTGTAGTTTGGTTAGGTTTTTATCGTGGAATTGTGGGTCGGTTAATGTTAAACTGCGGTGTATCAGGTTTTTAGCTACACTGATTTTTTGGTGGTAAGGGTGTTGGGAAAAATAGTTTAGGAGACGGCCTGAGTAGGTAGGTTTGGTGTACCAATTGGTGGATAAGGTGTTATCATTATTTCTGGAAATGAGGAGGTCAAGAAATGGGAGGGAATTATTTGATTCTATTTCAATGGTAAAACGGAGTCGAGGGTGGTATGAGTTGAATGCAGAAAGTATGTTTGGAATAGCGTGGGGGTTGAGGATTAATAAAGGGTCGTCAACAAATTAAAGTTCCTACCTATAGAAATCTAATCTCTTATAATTCCACTGCTCCCCGCTGCTACGGCTTACCAAAAATCCACAAACCAGGCAATCCTCTCCGACCTATTTTTTTCATCAAACTTCCGGCTTGGCGATGGGTAATTGCCTTGCACCAGACCTCTCTAGTATTGTTCTTAACAATCTCATTGATTCAATACTACCTAAATTTCCTAAGGATATATTTTTCATTAAAAAATATGTTGACGACCTTTTATTAATCCTCAACCCCCACGCTATTCCAAACATACTTTCTGCATATGCATATGCATAAGAAAAAATATTACAAATTTATATAAATGGATTATATACATTATTTTTTATTTTTAGTTTGTATAACTATTTTAATATGTGTATTACAATATTAGTTAAGATTCATGTGCCATCAATCACTATAGTTTATTATTTATAATTAGCGGTCGTATACTATTATATCTCTGATTGTAATTTAAAAAAAACATTTTCAGCCCTGAAGATGACCCACATGTTTGGGTTGAAACGTTGGCAAAAATAAAAAAATTTTTTAAAAAAAGACTGCGTCCTGAATATTTATCACCCATGAAAAAAAAAAAAATTTATTTGTTTTCGGATGAACCCATACAAATGAAGTTGAGTTTTATACACATACATTTATAAGATTATACATAAATATGATACCTAATTAACTACATTAATAATAAAAACCATATATAATATAATATGGTATACGAAATAAAATTATTGAATATTTAATAGTTAACCATTGCATTATAAAGGAAGGAGATGGTCCGGGGTTGCGGTCATAAATAGATAAGACCTGCAAAGTCGGGTCGAAACGTTGGGTTTCAATAAAATAGTTTTACCACTATTTAGCCTATTTATGACCGCAACCCCGGACCATCTCCTTCCTTAAAAATAATATTAGTGTGTTTGATATAACTATAAACAAAACGATCTTTCTTTAGCAAATTAAAATATAATGATTAGTCCTAATATTATATTTACATATAACCTTAAACTTAATTAACATTAAGAATATATGAAACCATTTATTCTTGAACAAACAAAAATGAGTTTCTTAATTTTAAACAACTTTCTACATACCAGTATAAATCATTGAATTTATATTTGATTTCTGTATCTAATAATTGTACTATTTGATCTTTATCATCACAATTACCATCAATATATTCATTTAAATACTTATGGCTAAAAGCTACATATGTAGGTAATGCAACAGAAAATGCTATAAATCTTCGGGTTCACTTGTATTACAAATGGGACATTCAGCACTTCTTTCTAGAAAAGTATTTTGAAAGCCGTGAACTTCTATCTAGAAAAGTATTTTGAAAGCTGTGAGAAGTAACCTTTAAGTTCTCTGGCTGGCACAGTCTTAATTGGCTAATCATTCTATGCTTTTTTATTGGCCCTTTAAGTTTTAGATAACATAAATCCTTAGTCAAGCTACTAATTTTTCTAAAGTTTTGATTAAATTTTGAGTTCAATATGGATTGAATATGGAGGGAAAATTTATTACATTTTAATTTTTCAATAGTGTTTTTAAATTCCTCTTCAAATAATTCTTTATTTTTAATGTTCAATAATTCAACCGAGTCTATGATTCTCAACATATTTGTCAATTGTGAATTCCAATTATACTTTGCGTTATGTTTTTTTCAAATTTGTAAACAAAGTTTTGGTTATCTTCGCTCGTGAAGGTACATTGTTGCAGCTCGCTCACACTGTTTGAAAGGGGTTGTCCTGTAGTTTGCAGCTCCACAGCTGCAACTGGGGTCAAGTGTGGTGCACTAAAAATTAAACGCAGTGCTTTCCCGAATATTATTTCCCACAAACATATAAATATTCTTATTATTAAGTAATGTTAATTCTTAAAAGTCTAATTTTTTTAAACGTTATCATGTGAGGTTCCTACTCAGTTTTATCTTGTTCATTTATGTTTTTTTATTTTTATGCTCTATAAATATGATATACTATTTTTTAATAAATGGTTTAAGATCTTCAGATCCAAGCTTTAGTGAATATATATAATACCTAGGAATTATGCAAAATTGCCAAATTTATCACATTTATATATATAATCTCCTCTGAATTGTATAATAATTTTTTTAAATAATTCTGATGTGCTGAGATTTGTATGCTTAACAAGTAAAGGAAAAGGAACACGTTTTTTGTTATTAGTTTTACTTTATACATTTGCTGATATTTTTATATTTTGAAATATTTGTGTTTGTGTGTGTGTTTAAGATCCTCACCACAGATATCTAGGAGTTATTTGATCTACTTCTGTTATAATTTTCTATTCAACTTGTTCTGAGCTGTGACAGATGGTAATCTTCTTATTCAGATAGAGCATGACTGATCCTGCTGCACCAGAAATTAATGGCAATATATATGCTTATACAATATATGAGTCTCAACATAGGCAGCCACCAGTCAACATACCTCTATATTGTTCTGTTCAAATTGTTTGATTTTTGAGTTCTATAGGATTAAGCCCCGCCGTTGTCTTACGGATCATAACATTCCTTCTTATTATTGTAAGTACAACTTATTTACTTTATATCAATATGGCTCATTACCGGGTACGCAGCAGTACTATCACTATAGATGAAAAAAATATTTTATGTTGCGCTAAGTGCAAACTGTTATTTCACAGCAGGTGCTGTAAAATTAGGGATAAAGACTGGGGCTCAAAAAAGTGTGGTTTTGTGCTAGTTGCGATCAGGCTAAAAAGGGTATGCTAGGCAGTGAAAACATTAATCAAAAATATTGTCAGAAATACTGGCGGCAGTACAGCAGCTTGATAAATATGTGAATGAATAAATAAAAAATATTAAATCTGCGCTTGACCTGGTGACCTCAGCTTCGAATTAAACACAAGACTAAATAAAATTAAAAATCATTTGGAGGGACAGGCAAAACATCTAGAGGAAATGATTTCGGAAAATAAAACCCTCAAATCTATGGTGGGTGAATTAGAGGTCAGACTAAATAAAGCTGAACAAGGCCTGCTAAGAAGATCACTCAAGATTCAGGGAATCCCAGTTCGAGCAGGTGAGACCCCCGCAGCTCTGGTAACAAATATAGGGGCATGTGTGGAAATCAAGCTCAATATGGAAGATCTGCACACTGTGCAGCGTCGCAAATCCAGAACAGACGACCCGCAACCACCGCCTATTATCGTGCAGCTTGTCAGGCAATCAGTAAGGGACGACCTGGTGCAAAAGAAAAATATTAAAAGGGACTTTTCGACGCAGGAAAATGACTGCCACCGTATCTATCTCAGTTAGGAGATGACCCAGATGAATAGACACCTATACTGGCTTGCTCAACAGAAGAAAACCGCAGGAAAAATAAAGTACACCTGGTTTGCTGCTAGCAGATTGAGGTACCAAAAAGACGACGGCAATCAGGTGGTCTTCATCGACCAGGCCAAGAACTTAGATGTCTTCAGCTGACGGTTCGAAGTTTGTCCACCTTCCAGCATTGATCAACATTTGATAACATACCTTGTTATCTGGTTATTTTCTTAGCCCTGATGAAGGCCTGAACTTCAGGTCGAAACGTCGGCATATGTAAAAAATAAATATTATCATTTATTTTTGCCTTCCTTTTTAACTGACCACCCCAACTATTCTTCTCTTCATTATCCACGACAGTCAACCAATTACCAATTATGAATTGGAAAGATTCAGTATCACTTTTGGCATTGCACTGAGAGGTGATACATAAATAATAAGAGATTTGTTTGTTATTTTTATCCATTTTTATTTTTTCCATCTACAAGATTGTGTTTATTTTAGACGTATTTCATTCAGTAGGGCTCGAAATAAACACGGATAAAACAAAATATATGGTTAGCTGCAAAAATGGCGATATTACTGGTGATATCGATATAGATGGTAATATGTTTGAACAGATAGAGAAGTTTAGGTTTCTAGGGTCTACGATAACTAGAAAAAACGAAATTGAAGAAGAGATTAAGGTAAGATTGAAGGCGGGAAATGCTTGTTATTTTTCTGTGACAAAACTACTTAGCTCACACCTCTTGTCCCGGAACTTAAAAATTAGAATCTATAAAACCATTGTCTTACCTACAGTTCTTTATGGTTGTGAAACTTGGCCGCTTACATTAAGGGATGAGCAACATCTTAAGGTTTTTGAAAATAAAGTATTGCATAGAATATTCGGACCGAAGAAGGATTAATTAACCGGAGAGTTCAGACGGTTACACAATGCCGAATTGCGTGAGCTGTATCCGGGTAATATAATTGAGGTGATTTCATCACGAATCAAACGGGTCTGTAAAATAGTTGGGCTTAGTAACAAGAGAATTCCTAAAAGGTTAATATCTGCTGTACCGAATGATGAACGTCCGAGGAGTAGACCGAAGCGAAGGTGTGAAGATTGCATTAAAGCCGATCTGAGTGTGTAATAAGCGATTGGTGGTGTCGGCATCGAACCTTCGGGTTCGCTAAGCCTTTTATTATTATTATTATTATTATCTTAATCTCCATGCTTTTTTATAGTTTACAATACTATTGCGTATTGTATAACATATATCAATAATTTATTTTCTTTAAATCAGTTTTTTTTTTTTGTTGCGATTGTTTTCTCATAAAATTAATTTCATGTCCCTTCCTAATTGTATTTATCTGTTGATTCTTATTTTATATCTCTTATGCCGGGATAATGCAATATTGAGATGCTGTTGCTCATTTTCTGTCCTTAATATATCTTTAATCTATATATATATTTTGTATGTTTTAGCTGTTTGGGTTTTAACATAACAAGTCAATACTTTTTATTTACGTACTTTTGATATTTTTTTCTTTTCTGGAGGTTTTCTTTTTATATATCTAATTCTTTTTTTTTTTTTTTTTCCAGTAAAATTATAAGTATAATTGAGAAGATTTTATTTTATTTTTTAGTAATTTATATACTATTATTTAAGTTGTTGTATGTATTGTTTGAATCTTTATCAAGTTAGTTTTTGGCAGATATTTATATTTTCTCTTGTAACTGTTCATTATTGTTATTTTAAGGGGACATCATCCCAGAATAAAGTTTATTTTCTTTTTCTATTTCTATATGCTTAATTGTCAAAGCAATAGAATGTTTCACTGTCTAAGCCCCACAGGTTAACATTCCTTCCAAAATAAATTTATTGAAAAGAAAAGAAACTTTTCGAGTAATGTTCTAGACTCAGAATTTAAATAAGTTATCTTTAAGCCTTTTATAAACTCAATAAGCAATATCTCATTCTGCAATCTATTGTTAGCGGCCGCTGTCTTTATGACACTGCCCCAGTGCAAAATTGACAAGATAACTTCTGAAACAAGATCATCTTTCATCTCTCTCATTTACTTTCACATTTCTAGTTTGAGCAATAGTTTCGATCTGTCAAATAGAAAGGTTTTACAATTGAACTTCTTAGAATTAAAGATTTCATATTCTTTTTAAAAGCTATAATATATTGATGGCATAATATTTATTAACCACATTTATTTAGTATATTTTTAGGTCTGTATTCCACTAGGCATAAGTATGTATACGTGACAATCACCAGCTCTTATAATAAGTGGGTGGAGTGGCCGAATAGGCTAACGCGTTGTGCACAGCACCACTGTTGCCCGGCAACCTGATATATGACAAATGTGTTATAAAAATAGTCAAGAGTTCGCGTCCCGGTGCTAAGGCGTCTGTTAAATCCCCGCCCATACCCCCTGGCCCAGTAAAACCCCGTATAGCCTTAACGGCGAGAACGGGGAGGACAAAAAAAAAAACTTATAATAAATTTAAATTGTTAACAAAATGCCGTCTCTATTACTAAGTGGTATTTTTTTTAACCAAGATTCAGACAATAATTTCTTATTTTTGTTTCAGTATATGTGGGTAATGCCTTCTTCAAGTGCTCGCTGTGCTCAACTACCTCGTGCTGCAGATAAAGTTCCATTTTATGCTGCATTGAAAAAGTTCCGTGATTATTTAAATGGAACAGTTTCTGAAATTGATGATAAAGAATTAGTATTTTCATATTCTAAGCTCAAAAACTTTTTTGAACCAGACATAAAAGAAGAAGGAAAAGATGGTCAATGTGTATATAATTATAATAAAGTGAATAGCTTGACAGACATTAGTAATTCAGCTAAAAAAGAAGATGAACCACCTCAACCAAAAAAAAAACGTGGTCGTCCTAAAAAAATTAAAGTAGAAGGTGATCAGAAACCTGAGGAACCTAAACCTAAAATTGATGACAAGACTGGTGCACCAAAGAAGAAAAGGGGTAGGCCCAAGAAAATTAAAATTGAAAGTGAAAGTGTTAATCATTCTGAACATAGTAATCCACCAAACCATTGCTTTTCTCCTCCTATTCAATCTCCAAATATGCAAAGTTTCCCTATTTATCAACCCCCTCATTATAGCCAAAGTTCTCAATCTCCTCTCCCTAATAACTTTCATCAGTCACCATTGCAAACACATGGTTATAATCAGTCACCACAGCCTCCTTCATTTACTCATTCTGATTTATCTTCAGAAATCAGTGCTGCTATTTCTTCTGAACAGAATCCAGAATCTCCTACATTAGGGCCTCCTGATTTTGAACCTCCAGCTAATCTGTCAGAAGATGTTAGTAAAAGTCCAGAAGAAAAGGAAGAAGACTGTCATTTTTCTAGTCCCCAGTCAAAAAAAAGTTATCAGAATTATGATGAGTTTTCTACTGATTCTGATTCTGGAGTTCGATATCCAGCGAAACCAATGAACCAAGATGTGTCTTCTAAAAGCTTATCAGGTTTAGAATCTTTGGTTGACCAAATTCCTAATATAACAGATGGAGAGCCCCAGCATACTGTAGGAAGTGGAGAAAGTGAGCATATGGGTTCACAGTATTCAGAAGATTCTGCCTATTTATCAGATTATCCTCGTTCTTCCCACTTTAGCCCTCAATATAATACAACAACATCTAATTCATATATGCAGCAACATAGCAATTTTTCTGTTACATCATTGGCAAATAGTTCAGCATCTGACTCAACTTTCTCAGTTAGTTCTCTTGCTGGAAATTACAGTTCACCAACTTATCCCAACATAATGGGACCTCCAATGCCTGCTGTAATGGAATCTAACTCATCCCTTTTCCCAAATCCTCTTGATAGAGCTTGTAGAATTGATTCTAGTGTTAATATGTCTGGTAATCCTGCGATTCCATATCCCTACTCCCAATATTCTAATCCATATTCGAATTCAAGCAGTGGGTTTTACCCTCCAACTCCCAATTTACATATGCCTAGTCCCAATTTTCCTTACCCACCCTATCCTAACTCTTCATATCCTCAACCCAGTTATTTGCCAAATCATATGTTTGACAGAATTAAACCAGACCGGATGGATATTGGGTTCGGAAGCTTTTGATAACTTTTATTGCATCTTTATATTCTCCCTACTCCTTAAATCATTATTATCATAAAATATCATTTTATTGTAAATGAATTTCTTGTTCTTTAAAATTGTTGTATATGTTTTAATATTTAGACAAAATTAATATTTTCATAACATCTTCCATTTGTTGGTTGTTTAGTAGGTCATGATGACAGTAATATTTAACAAACGTATGTACATGTACATATTTTATGCATTCTAGTGTATGTATATTGATGTGTGTGTCCATATAAATGTCTCTGTGTATGTGATTATGTATATGTTCGCATGTACATGTGTGTATGTATGTGTTTACATGTATGTATATGTGTTTTCACATATCCATACAAATGTTTATACTTTAAACAAATACATTCTTAAATTACCCTGTGATATTGCAGCCTCAAATTGGGTTTACTAAGTGTAAGGTTTGTGTATAAAAGTTTAGTTATTTGAATTTTGTACTTGGGAACTGTTACTTGAAAACATATCTTTTGATGATAGTTCCCAGGTTATATTACAAGCATTAGTTTTCTTGGACCAATGTTTATATATTTCCTCAATTGAGCATTAAACTTATTAATGTTGTTTCTAAATACTCTTCATTAGGTTAAGTTTTTCTTGATAGTCCTTAATTTTTTTTTAATCCTCTATGACTGATTTTTCTGTATTTTAAATTAATGATGAACATTCAGGTAGCTATTCGAACACTGTTCTTTCAACTAATGTTTCTATAAAAAAAGTTATGTCATTATATATCTTTTTTTGAGGGGGAAGGGGCTATATCTTTCATATTTTCAAAATCTGTTTGTTTGTTTTTTTCAGTGCCATTAAATAGATAATATTTATTTTTATTCAGTTTCTCATAACTTACATGGCTGATCTTGTTTTCGTTTTCAAAAATTGTCCTTATCTTACTGTCATTCCATGAACTATGATTTATGTTGCCATTTTAATTTTTTCTAATGCTTTGTCCCAAATAGTTAAAGTATTATATTCTAACTTTATCTGATACTTATAATTTCCAATATCTTATATTATGATCATTTGAACTGTAATTTTTTTCTCTCTTATATTTGTTTACTATATTCTCATGTAAATATTACTTAATACTTATAGTGTTACACAAAACACATGTAAGTATATACTAATATTTCAATAAAACATAACTCGTAAAGATCAAAAATCAAGTTAATCAGAAAATGGCTGCCAAAAGCCCTATTACTCTTTATTGATTCTATGAAAGGTAATTCAAAAATCTTGATGTTTCATGGACATATAATTATGTTATATAATTTTATTTGTGATTCAAATAATAATTGATTTAAATATATGAATAAAAAATTAAATATTATAATGAGGTCTGGATTAGCTCCTGGAGGAAAGACAGCTAAAGTAGTGGTACTGTCTATACAGTCGAACTTATATATATATATATATATATATATATATATATATATATATATATATACTAGTAGGCCTGTGTGGAAAATACGTACAGCATATTGTTACAAATGCCAAATTAATAAGAAAATAAAATAATGCAACGTATCAAAAGATAAAGAAATCAAATGTTACTTTATCGATAAATATAATCGACGAAGAAAAAAAAAATTAATTTAAATATACATTTTTGTTTGGAACCAACATGTTTACAAATTTCAGTAAGCTGTATCTTTGTTAAAAATTGTCCGATTTCGATGATTTTTTTTTTCCTTTTTTAGGGAATATAGTAATCATTTATAAAATTATGGGTATAACCAAGGGAAAAGTATGTGATTTGCAATAAAGTTTGTTTTCTTTCATAACTTGTTTGCCTGAATTTTCTGGGTGATTGGACTATTTTGCCCGCCTGAAGGAGAAGGAAGCCTTCGAAATTGGTGGCTCAATCTTGAGATTTGGTGAAAAATTAACGATGATATGGCTTGCCGATCAAAAACACCATCGATAAATAATATAAACTCCTCCTCTCTTGATCATAGAGACCTCAAGACGACAAAATGAGACATGTATTCAATGACAGTACTACAATTAATGTAATGTTGTGTGGATGCGAACCATACACCTTGTGTTATCTCGAAAATAGTACGTTTTGGGGCTTAAAAACGCAGGATCCGATAGTTCCGGAGGAACTATCCGGGTCTTGCTGTACGCATCAAAGTCTTCAAGATCCAATTTGTCCCGTATCGATCTACAGACCTACCACCGTTCCAATATTGAAGCCTAGCAGAATTTTTGTATCGACTTTATTTATTTTAGAAAGAAAAACAAAAGTGGAGAATACGATTCGCTAACCCCCTGTGAAATTCTGAATCCAACGGTACCCCATTTATGGTATTTGAGCATGACAGGAGCTTATATTTGGTACAAAACCGATTTCGAGCCTTACTGTAATAATATATGTGGGGATATATCGAACATGAAAGTTTCTTGCAAGAAATTTTATTTCTGTAGACATTTTGATTCATAAAAAATATAAATTTTTCATCCTTGTTATGCAAGAAAAATTACAATTATTAGGGTTAAAGAGCTATTCATGCAGTATGAAAATTCATGTATAATAAAATGCTATTTTTTCTTTTAATGAATCTCTAATAATTCTACAATGCATTGTACTTTAAATAATAGTACAAGTCCAATATAAATTAGTATTTTATTATTTGTTTAAACCTGAATCATTGTAATATGACTTGCGGAGAAACTACCCACTTCACTGAGAGTTGAATTTGAAAAAGTCTCAAGACTATTTTATTTTCATTAACCATGATTGTTAATGGGAAATTGGTAGGGATTTTACCAATTAATTAAAGTGGGTATTTATTTTACTTCTGACTTAATAAAGAGCCTTAGGTATTTAATGGAGGATTTTTGATTTAATACAGATTTTTAATTAGTTGGTTTAATGGAACCCCAAACACCTCACTTCTACTTGTCTTAATTGGCTTGATTGTAGTCATGTAGAAGAGCTTATTTTAATAAATTGGAAGTTAAGCTTGTTTTTCTAGTAAATAATGAAGTAGTTCAAAAACAAAACAAAGAGCTTTAGTGCTAATAAATTGTTTGGTAGTAGATCTTTTCAACATACATAAACTGGATATTATTAATACAGTAGGGGAGGATGACAGTTTTACGATGACAATGGAAGTTAAGCATTTAGTTAATGTGTTAGCGTAATGTCTTTTCATTAATTAAATCTCTAAGGTTTGATCACTGAAATGTTGATTTTTTAACCTAAATTTAATCAACAATGTCCATGGGAATTATTATGAAGAAAATAGACATTTAAATTCATATTTAATTAATAAGATATATTTACACATTTTCTTTTCTTTTTTATCCAAATAATAATTATTATAAATTCGAAAATAATAATTAAAGGTCTAAAATATTTTTAATTTGTGCAAAAATGTTTGTAAACAACCAAAATCTGTTATTTTTTGTAGGACATCTAAAATTATAATGTAAAATTAAATAAATGTCTAACAACTTTGATTTAATTTAATCACAGGTGGTGATGATCACTGAAAAAGTGTAAATAATTAATTGCTGAATCAGTTTCCACAGACTTCAGTGGCCAACATAAAAAAATGTTAAATTTCTAGATAAATAAAACTCCACTTGACCTTTTTCAATTACTCCATAATTACATAAGTATTCGTTTTAGTATTTTATCTTAAATTTGCATAAATAATTTGGCTATTTCATCAGTTTCACATGATAAAATAATGTGATCTTTTAAAACATTGTGCAATAATAATTTGTGATATATTAAATAAATATATAATTTAATATAGTTGTTAAAATTGATTCTTAAATAATAGCTATATGGTTAGTTTTAGTAGAACTTTTTATTATCATAGAAAAATGTTATCTTTTTAATATTTTAATTGTATTATTAGCTGTTGTTAATGGTTTCTCTTCTTGACATTTAGTTTATATTTAACTTGGCATCTGGTGTAGGTCTGATGATAATACTATTAATGTAGATAGTTATTTGTTCCATCATTGTTTTATTTAGTGGATTTTCTTTTACTTTTATTTCATTTTTCCAGATATTCGGAAAAAATCTTCAAATTTTTAATTATGAAAAGCTATAAAATATATAATACATCTTATACTCCATTTGATTATTTACATACTAAGAATTAAGTTTGATATTTAAATATATTTTATTAACATTTTAATGATCTAATATCTACCACTTTGTCTTATTTTTTGTATTCTTTTTTTGACAAATAAATTACATTTGTGTGGTATATAAATCTAGTAGTTTTCTTAGTTAAATGAAAGCATAATGGGGTTTTATTAGAAAAGTAATAAATTGATTATTTTAATGCTCAACTGAGGTGTTTCGTTATGAGAATAAATTATTTACAATTTAATAAAATCTTAAAGCCAGGCATAAAATGTTTTTATTTTTTGCTTCAGGAAAAACTTTTTACACATTTCTGTTACTTATGTCATAAAGAGGCTTCAAAGATGGCAGTCCTCTTCTGTGTTTTATTTATTATTACATAATTAAATAAAAAATTAATTTTTGACTACTTTTTTTTATTTAGAGTATATTATAAAGGTAACTCATTCTTTCTTTTTCATGAAAAGTACTGTTGATTGCTTTCATGAATAGTTTAATAATGATTTAAAACAGTGATAGTTATCTAGTTTTTTAAAATTACCTCAAAGAGCATAATCTAAACTTTTGGAACTAAAAAAAGATGCCAATAATGCATCGTGTAGGATCGTATATATTTTATGAATAAGAAATATGGAAATTGATGTTTTATTCTCATTGCAGTTGTATGAATTTGCTCAACTTAATTCCTGTATTCATATCGAATTTAATATTTTATTTAGGATTAATAACAGTTTATCTTATCTTTAAAGACTACCCTTTCTTATAAATATGGCTCATCATGCTGTATATATTAAACTGGCTTAGGTCATTCTTATTGTTTTCACATTTCTGTGTGATTATTTGCCAAACTAAAGTTAACATTAATACATTTTTTTAGGTCATGTTACCTATTAATGTGCTGCCAAATAAATTTATGTATTTTAAAAATAGTGTTCCCTAGGGGTATATGATACTTCTTCATGGCCTTTTAATTAGCTGACAAGTTTTTAATATATTTATCAACATTTTTAAGCCTAATTTGAGTGTAATAGTTTTATTAAAGTATGTGAGTTATTGAAATTGAAAGAAAAGTTGGAAATCCTATAATTTATTTAATGTAAATATTAATTTTGTTAATACGTTTTCATAGTTGGATTATTTGATTAACTTTAATATCTTATTGAAATGTTTGTATTCATATTGTTAATATGATGAGTATGTTTGTAAAGTCCAGTATATTTTAGGTTTGTATGATAATATGTATGTATTCTTGAATGTTGAATGTGATTATAAGTTTTATATAATGAAATATTTTTATTTTTGTTTAAGATTTTTATTAGTTTAATATTTTTCAAATAATTGTTAAATTGTCTATATTCATTTGATTGTGAGATTCCCAAACTTCATGCTTTAAATTAATATTTATTAAAAACGCTTTAGATATATTTAAAAAAAAACAAGATTAGTTTTTAACATTGTTGTACAAATATAATTTGTATACATTTCATTAACTCAGAGTTTTTATTATTTGTTCCTATAAAATGTTTTTAGCTTACTTTAATTTTTTTTATAATTATTTAAATATCTTATGTTTTATCAAATGTGTCTGTCTTATTTCATTTGCAGTAGCTAATTGGACTCAGTTTCTATCAATATAATGGTACTGATATAATGTTTAGACTTAATATAGATCCTTCTAAGGTAAATAATGTGTCTGCTATTTTCATAATTATTAATTATGATCAATATATCAGTCTATATGAAACTTCATTGCTTAATTTTAAATGTTGTTTTTAGACGGTTGAATTTTCCTTTATTATTTGAAATTCACAATGATAATGTAAATAAATTGATATTGTAATTTTGGATATCAGGTACATAATGGATTCTGATGTACATGACCAATGCTTAATTGCAGTTACCCCAGAAAAATATTTCTCACTCATTGTACTCAGTTGTTAATGTGTCAGTATTATTTTATAAGATATTTTTATTTTTCCTGTAGAATGCATATCTTATAAGACAAGCTGTATTCATAAGATTTGTCATTCTTATCTGATGATTGAATTTGAATAGGCATTATTTAATAACTTTACATTTGTTCAAATAAAAGTGTTGATGAATAAGAATTACAATTAATACCACTTTTGACAGTTTAATGACTATTTTTAATAATTAAGAAATATATTAATTGGTTATTCAGAAAGATGAAAGATGCTTGCTAAAGTTTCAAGTCCATTTATATTATAAACTATCTATTCTCTAAGTAGTTTTATATTATGGAAAATATTATTCTTTTTTAACATGGCTGATTACATATTGACATTCATTTCCTTGTTTAGTGTGCCCAATATTTAATGTTTTTATCATTTATAAAATAATTGTTCTAGTTTTATTGGTTGTAAAAGTATTGTTCAGTACTTGCCACTTGCAATGATACATTGTATTTTAAAATTTCTATATTGTTTTTTGTTTTTTATTGTCAGTAAATTGTACTCCCAGCCACAGTTCTATGTATAAGAATGGTTATATTGTTGATCAAATTAACATTTTTTGTTGTTGCTCTAATGATGCCAGATATTTTTCTTATATTTATGTTATGATAACTATATATAATTTTTGTTGTTAAAATTTTTTTGTCATTAGGTCATTTTTATAATTAGACATAACATTAATTTGTTCTTTTGTAATTTTTCCTTTTTTTTTTTCTTTGTTTCTTTGCTTTTTTCCTCTATACAGTGGTATTATGTTTTGAATCAATAGGGTCCAAGTTTATTGTTGAGAATGAATTAAAATATATACATATATATATATATATATATATATATAAAATACCTACCAGTATTCAAAAAGTTAGAATCAGAATTATGTTTTATGAAAGGATAATAAGAAGTGAAAATTCATTTAAATAAAAGCTTGTGATAATTTCTTATTTATTTGGCCGGGAAGTCATGAAAGCATGTGCAATTATTGAAAATTGAATTATAGTTTATTTGTACATTGCAAGTTGAAATTTATTATTTAATATTTTATAGAAGAATCCATGTGTTTATATTTAATTGTGTGAGTGTGGATAATGTTAAAATATAGGAAAAAATTAATATGATTTATATGTGTGTGTGTATATATATATATATATATATATATATATATATATATATATATATATATATATATATATATATACATGTATAAAACCTAATAAATAAAAAGATAAAAATTGCTGTTATTTGTCCCTAATGTTAATGTTGGGCCATTTGTTGTATTTTAAACTGTATTAAATCCTATTTGTGAGATATGCATGTTTGTAATCTTGATCGTAAACACCATGGGGTGTATAAGTTTTCCGAATTCTTCGGATAAGTGTGATAACTCACACAAAACTTTTGAATTGTGATCGTATTTTACTAATAATTAGGTATACCTGCATTTGAATTTTTCTACCTCAGTGTATCTTTTTATTAAATAGATTTAACTGAATTTTCTAAATTGGTTTTGAATTGCTTAATTACCGGTCTTACTTCTCTTCACTCTATCACACACACACACACACTCACTCTCTCTCTCTCTCTCTCTCTCTCTCTCTCTCTCTCTCTCTCTCTCTCTCTCTCTCTATCTATCTATCTATCTATCTCTGGTTTTATTTATTATAATTTTTTTTTAAATTGTTATCATAATGTATATAGTGTTTTTAATGTTTTAATTAAATTGTATATAAAATGTGTATGTAAGGTATACATACATGAATTAGTATGCGTGTCTGAAGGAAGAATGTGCTTCCGTGTTGGCATATGTTGGTATGTGTGTATTTTCATGATATATATAAATATATATAATAAATAATAAAAAAATTAAATAAGTTATGAAATTACTCATAATTTTCTTTATGTGTTACCAATTATAAATTGCAATTTTATTTTTTTATTTATTGTCTCCTCTCCTTCTCTAACATGGATTTATTACTCATAGTAGGTAGTTCCTTCAGATAAAAATATGTAGCAAATGTTGTTTACATTAAATCTGAGAAAAATTTAACTCAGTTGAATATGATATCTATTTCTTTATATCTTCCATTTCATGTTTTATTAAATAAGTTATGAAACTGACCAAATATAAGCAATAAAGTAAATACCGCATTAATGAAATGCTAGTAGATAATATTGTGAAATAAGATATTCATTTAGAAAAAAAAAATAGGTAGTTTAGCTCCAATTCATGAAATATATGATGGAACTATTTTATTAAGATTTTTTAAATTTATATCGTAATTAATTTAATCAGATCCTATATGGCAAAAGCAACTTTATTCAGGTTTATGAATACTGTTTTAAAAACTATTGGAGTCTCTAAGGCTTTATCTGCATAATCCTTATAGATATTCCTTACCCAGGATTCGTGGAGAGCGTTTAGTAAACTTTGTACAAGAGGTCCATTCTGGCTATTAACATATTGCTGTTAATTTTTAGTGGTTTTAATATTATGATAATGAAATATCACACAAAATATGTTGTTAAGAATTCAACAGCTATCTACCATTAATATTTTTACTGGAATGCTTGTATTGTATAAAAAGATGTTAATAATTAATAACTTAAGTTAATAATTTCAGGGGATAAATGTTCATGGTTGAAGTACTGATTACTGAAAAAAAAATAAAAGATACTGTTTATTGAAAAAAAAACAACATGCCACCAAGATTTCATTACTTAACTGGTTAATATTGAGAATGTTATACTAAATAGGGTAACATGGTAACTGAGATATGGAAGAATGCTGAAAAAGTGTGAATGGTAAATTAAGCTAACAAGTTGATCTTTCATTAAGTCTGAAATTAAAAATGGGAGATACCAACATACAGAAACTAAAAAAAATTACCAACCGACCATTTTTATCTATATTTTATAAAATTACATGCAGTGGTTGATTTATTGAACTGCTGTCCACAGATAAACAACATAATGCCCACCATTTCTAGATTTAATTTTTTTACATCCTTGCCTTGCTTTTCACAATATAGAATTTAGGAACAGTATTACTAACCAATTATAGTGAATAAACTATTTTCACTTAATCTAAAATACAATTTTGTTCGAACTTAGCCTCCAGGGTGCTCTTTCACGCCACTAGTTTCAGTAATGATCAACCCATATTATTTGAAACCACAACAGCACAGCAGTGCTATGGTCAACGATTGGTGACGATACTCAGCATAAACATCTGTTTACCTATATTACTAATAGGTGGCAAAATAACTACTGCTTTATGATTAAAAAAAATTAGTTAAACTTGTTTGTATTTATGGTTGTTAAATTGGGCTGTTATACTTATAGAGTTTTTTCAATCTAAATTTAAATTCCTCAAAAATTACCATCCAGGCTAGTGCTTCTGGTCTGTTTGGGCGTAAATCTATTACAGCATATATACATAGCGGTGTAAGGACGATTTTAGAGGTCCATGTTTGTCAAGTTTTGAGGCCAGCTATGCTTAATCCAATACCTTACCCAGGAGATGTCATACAAAACTACCAATTACTGTCACATAAAAACAGAAATTTCACAATGGTCTCTGTCTTATTTCAATAATAAACCATGAAGCTGGCCCGAAGAGACAGAATCAGTCCCATCGGACTGGGCTCCTAAGAGGGCCCACCCAGGATTACAAGGTTTTATTTTTTAACTTCTAAATTTACATTGAAATAAAGTATAGATAAGATAGATTCAGGTCTCGAGAGAGCTCGAATATGTAATTTCCTTTATTTTTATCGGAAGTTGTAGGAAATTTTAACATTGAATGCATTTTTCTTTCTACACAAAGAAAGATAGAAAAGGCGAAGCTACATGTTCTTGGCAACCGGAACTAACTGTTAGTATTTGGTCTCAAAATGAGGGAAAAGGAACCCAAACATTGAAAAAATACATCAAGCGAACGAAGAAGGAATTGCCAAAACCTCGGAAAAGGAAACAAGGATCAGTATCGATATATGGCCAAACGAATACATAGTAGACAGATGAACAGAATATTTCAAGGAGCTGCTCAAAGGGGATCAAATGCTAGAGCAGTTTGGATATTAAGGGGGCGATGAAGGTTCAAACTCTTTCCTGGAATCACCAAATTTCTCACATGGTGCAATTTCTGCCCTCAGACTATTCTATCGCTTTCATCATCTACCCCAAAGTAGACCTGGGCACTCTTGAAATAATTCACATGGTTATTACATGAATGAATTATTTCGGGAATAATGGTTATCTCTGAAATAATATTTCAAACAGTCAATGAAAAAATCTCGATGGAATAACTGCTGAATTTATTTCTGAAATAATTATTTCAATATTTTAACATTCTTTGGAATAAAGTAAATTATTTCGAAATGAGGTATTTCTGAAATAAATTATTTCATAACTATTATTTCAGAATTATTTATGTCATAAATAAATTATTGCAAAAATTAAGAAATAACATAAAAAAATTACCGATATGCACCATGTTTTCGGGGTATCTTTTTATGAAAATAGTGTCGAATTTAAGATTGCGCCCTCCCCTATGGTTTATATCATATTTAATCGATATCAGGGTCGACCCTTATGTTTTCGGGGTAGCTTATTATGAAAATACGGTAGAATTTGAGATTGCGTCACCCCCCTCCCCACCCCACATCGACTTTTTGTAACTTTTCAGATATAATCGATATCAGGGTCGACTATTATGTTTTCGGGGTAGCTTATTATGAAAATACGGTCGAATTTAAGATTGCGCCCCTCCCTCCCCCTCTCCCAATCGACTTCTAGTAACTTTTCGGATTTAATCGATATCAAGGTCGACTATTATGTTTTCGGGGTAGCTTATTATGAAAATACGGTCGAATTTGAGATTGTGTCCTTCCCTCCCTCCCCACCCCCTCTAATCGACTTTTAGAAACTTTTCGGATTTAATCGATATCAAGGTCGACTATTATGTTTTCGGGTAGCTTATTATGAAAATACGGTCGAATTTGAGATTGCGCCCCTCCCTCCACCACCTAATCGACTTCTAGTAATCTTTCGGATTTAATCCGAGAATAACCGTCCTTCATACATCTCCGAGTTCCTTCAATTCAAATACTCTGTTCATTCCCGCAATACTCGTTCCCGGTCTTCCCGGTTAATGAGTTTGCATACCTGGGATCTCTGGTAAATAGAGAAAACAAAGGAAACTAGAGATCAAGAGAAGAATAGTAGCGGCAAACAAATGCTTTTTCTGCTTAATTTCCCCCATCCACCACACCAGCAGGTCCGACACTTGGCTAGACTTCTACATTATAGACTCTGCACAAAATCTCCTCTCTTCTTCTCAACTACCAGTATCATTCCTATCATCTCACGATCTTATACAAATAACATATAATATCCAAACTCCTTCAATCCAGCCTCGAACTATCATCTTCCGTCACCTAGATGCCCTTACTCGAGAAAAAATATTACCTGACCTAGAAACCCTAGATTGGAATGGAATATATTCTTGCTCTTCTATCGACTCCATTGTTGACATTCTTACCACCAATATTCTCAATACCCATGCTCCCCTCAAAACCTCTACCTTTCGTCACCGTCCTGCTCCTTGGATGTGTCAGGAAATCAAAGATCTGCAGAAGAGGCGCGACGCTGCCTGAAGACATTTTAGACGTACTAGGCTTGCAGATGACTACCAAGCGTTCAGGGTGCTTTGCAACTTGGCACAGACAAGGATCCGGCATGCGGAAGCTATCTACTTCAACCCATGAACCCCTTTCCTCAGCTCCTGATATCAAATCGAAATGGCTACTGCTTCATAAACTTTCCATTTGTAATCCTTCCAGATCCCCTACCGCAGCCTTTCCTGTATCCTCCGATGATTTAAAACCTTATTTTATATCTGTTGCTAATAACTCTTCTCTACCTTCCTCTTCCGGCTGTTCTCCAGACATATCCTTTAACGACAATAACTTTTGTTTTTCCGACATATCTCTCACAGACCTGTTAACCGCGGTAATGAAATCCCACACCAATTCCATAGGACCAGACGATATCCCTGTCAAATTAATAAAAATATGTCTCCCTGAAATCCTCCCAGCTCTCCTTTTCATCTACAATTTCTCCCTTCAGAATTCAGTATTCCCTACCTCTTGGAAAAAAGCCATTGTTCTTCCTTTAAATAAAAAGCCTAATCCATCCTCACCTGAAGATTTCCGTCCAATTTCAATTCCCAACTCTCCAAGTTCCTCGAAAAGTCCTACCAATTTGATCCTCTCCAATCTGGTTTCCGTCCCGGCTATTCCACACAATCTGCCTTAGTTAAAATTACCAACGACATTCAATCTGCAATAGATGATAGAAAATTAACTGTCCTTATACTTCTCGACTTCTCCAAAGCCTTCGATTCCATCAACCATTCCATCCTCTTCAATAAACTAAAATCATTATCTTTCTCCAATAGTTCCTTCTTTTGGTTCCAATCTTTCCTCTCCCAACGCACCCAAGCAGTCTCCATACCCAATCAACCACTATCTGCCTACCTTCCTTTATCCTCTGGAGTTGCCCAGGGTTCAAGCATATCTCCTCTCCTTTTCAGCTACTACATTAACGTCCTTCATAATTCAATTCTTCATTGTTCCCAGCACCTTTATGCAGACGATTCCCAGATCTACCTTTTCTTTTCTCCCTCTGAGTTATTGGTAGCATTTGCCAAGATTCAAGTAGACCTTGATCGAATCAGTGCCTGGGCAAATGTAATTGGATTAAAGTTAAATGCTGTCAAAACTCAGGCCATTGTCATTAGTTCCAAGCCCCTTATTGGATCCCATACTGACTTTCCCATATTACACCTTAAGGCCCAACAATTTCCTTCTACTCCTCTGTTAAAAATTTAGGATTTTTCATAGATCAAACCTTCTCCTGGAACTACCATATTTCTCACATTTCCCGTCGGACAATTTCTACCCTTAAACTATTTCATCGCTTCCGCCATCTCCTACCACAACATACCCGTAGACTCCTAATTTCCTCCCCATCTTCTCCCACTTTGACTCCAGCTGTGTGGTGTATGATGTCCTCTCGGTGGAGCTCCGTGATAGACTGAAAAGATTAATGAATAGCTGCGTAAGATTTGTTATTGGTGCCCCGAGGTACTCCCATGTCTCTCACCACTACACTGAGTTAAGGTGGCTCTTCCCCTCCTTTAGAAGACAATATTTCCTAGGTACGTTCCTCTATCAAATCATCAACAACTATCGTCCTTCTTACGCCTACAACCTTCTCCAAGTCAAGGCCTTAGTTCATTAAATCTGAACCTATAGCTAGCATTTGACAATGACGAGTCTACATATTATTCATTATTTAAATACACTGACATTTTATAGTGTCAGCTTTGTCTTTTCTTTGTTAACAGAAACACACTTCATTTTAAAGAAGAACTCAATGTATTTTTTATTATTTTATTTTTCAAAAGAGTATAATTATAATTTTTCCTACTGTACATAGTCTTAAGTGTTTTATCATAGTTTTAAGTGTTTTGTATATAGATTTTTTTTTTGTATACAGCTTGTTTAACAAATATTTTCTTTACTTTCTCTTTTTTATTATTGTTTTATTTTGGCCAGATGTAATATTTTAATTATGTTCTATTATGTTATTCTAAAGGGACTTTGTCCCAGAATAAAGTTATTTTCTATTTCTATTTCTAAAAAAGATGGGTAACGAGAGTCGTGCCCGATTATTCTGGTCTTATATTTTTATCAGTTGATTTATATACCTTCATGTTTAGTTTGTAAAATAAACATATTTGTACAACACGTGTTTTACAATGAAAGACATGTACATTTTAAGAAGTTAATTATACAAAAAATAAAATATAAAAATCATCTTGTGATGTGAGCGTCTTGTGATGGCGCAGTTTCATAGCGGGCATTTGAACTACGTGCAGGGCCACTATAGGACTCTGCACAGAGCCGCTACAGGACTCAACTCCTGGATGACGGAATCATAATGAAGTTGTTCAAGTGAAGTTCTCTTGATGGTTGTCGACTTCGTCACCGAATCTTACCCTTGGTTTTATGAGCCGTCCTGATCTTGTTCTATATTCTTTCTTGTTTTGCCTGTTGTCAGCTGTGTTTTTTAACATTGGTTTAAGCTAAATATCAGGTGAGGCAGGTAAGTAGGCAGGTTTAATTCTGTCCAGTGAGATGTTTGCAGTCCGTCCTGGTAGCTGTAGTTGGTAATATTTAGCTTATTTTTTAAGGACTTTATATGGTCCTGAGTATGGCGGTACCATAGGACGTTTGACGCCATCTTCTTTGACGAATACGTGTGTGCACGTTTCTAGGTCTTCGTGGACGAATGAATTTACCGTGGAAGTCTTACTAAGAGCTGACCGTAGCTTGGATATATTGTTCTTCAGTTCCTGGAGTGCAGCGTGTGGCTCATAATCCTTTTTGTTTGGTTCGATGAATTCTCCGGGTAGACGAATAGGATATCCGTAAAGAGCTTCTGCTATTCTTGACGATGTGTCGTCCCGTAGACTTGCGCGAAGATCCAGTAAGACTGATGGCAATATTTTTGTCCAGTGCGCGCTATTAATATGGGCAGTGATAGCAGATTTTAGGCTTCTGTGCCAACGCTCGATGCAACCGTTGGATTGTGGGTGCTGTAGTCCTGTATCGCTGAATCCCAAGGAATGACGTGAGCTGTCTGAAGAGATTTGATTCAAACTGACGGCCTTGGTCGGTCGTTATTGTTGAAGGTACACCAAAACGACATATCCACTGACTGTAGAATGCTTCTGATACAGTTTCCGCAGTTATGTCCTGTAGAGGTACAGCCTCAGTCCAACGAGTAAAGTGATCAATCATTGTTAGACAATAGGTGAATCCGTTGGATGGTGGTAGAGGTCCTATCAAATCTAAATGGATGTGTTGGAACCTAGCGGATGGCTGGAACTGTCATAGTGGTGTTTTTGTGTGCCTATGGATTTTTTATTTTTGGCAGGCAATGCAACTCTTGGCCCATTCGTTGACGTCTTTGTTCATATTTGGCCAGAAGAATCTCTGAGATATCAATTTTCTTGTTGTTCTTATCCCTGGGTGGCTTAGGTTGTGAATTTTCTTAAATGCTTCTTGTCGAAATTCGAGAGGGAGATAAGGTCTTGCCTTGCCTGTTGTCATTTCACAAAGGAGAGACTTGTCCGATCCAGGAATTTGTCCGCTTGTTTAAATGAAAAACTGTCCTGATTTTTAAGTCTTTTTATTTCATCATCATTCTCCTGGGCCAGAGATAGGGCGACAAAATCGTCTGGAGTCTGAATTTCTCCGATTCTGGACAGGGTGTCGACCACAACGTTATCTTTTCCAGGTTTGAAGATGATCTCGGTTGTAAACTGGCTAATATAGGAAAGCCAACGAGTACGTATTGGAGTTACTATCTCAGGCTTCTGATTGAATGCGTGTGACAATGGACGATGGTCCGTAATTATTAAAAAATTCTTGCCTTCGACTAAATTTCTGAAGTGCTTGACGGCTTCGTAGATGGTTAACAGTTCTCTGTCGTATACAGAGTATTTCTTCTGGATTTTATTTACTGCCTTGGAAAAGAAACTTAACGGATACCAGCTGTTATCCCTTTTTTATTGTAAAACAGCACCCATAGCTGTATCTGAGGCGTCACTGGCTATTGACATTTCGGTATTAAGATCAGGGTGGATTAGCTCTACTGCTGCGGCTAAGCTTTTCTTGATATCCTCGAATGATTTCAAAGTTTCTGCGGTCCAGGTAATGGGCGATGAATTTTTTTTGGGCTTGCCGTGTGTCAATTCATTGAGAGGTTGTTGAATGGAGGCCGCGTTGGGTAGACAGAGTCTGTAGAAATTGACCATTCCCATAAATCGCCTGAATTGGCGTAGGTTCTTTGGAGGAGGATATTCCAAAATTGTTTTCACCTTGTGATCCAAAGGTGTAATGCCAATTGTAGTGAGATGGTATCCTAGGAAGTCTAGCTCTGATACTCCAAAAATACATTTTGCTGGATTGACCGCTATTCCATATTGGTCTAGGCGTCGCAAGACTTCACGGAGGTGAGCTTCGTGTTGTTCCTCTCTTTCAGACGCGATTAAAAAGTCGTCTAGAAATTTATATAGGTAATTGAGATCGTGGAATTTGTCATCCACAAATCGTTGGAAGCTTTGTCCGGCGTTTCTCAATCCGAAATTCATTTGGTTGTACTCTATGAGTCCGAATGGTGTTATGATAGCTGTCTTTACCCGGTCTTTCTCAGCAATGGGAATATGATAATAAGCTCTGCGAAGATCAATTTTTGAAAAAATCTTTTTGCCGCTTAATTCCATAGTAAACTCCCTAAGATTTGGAATTCCGTACTGGTCCGGGATTGTTTGTTTATTGAGAGCTCTGTAGTCTCCACATAATCTTAAGCTTTCATCCGTTTTCTTCACCACGTGGAGTGGGCTTGACCATGGACTTTTTGAAGGACTACAAATACCTTCTTTGATCAGGTTCTGAATCTCCTTCTTGACGTCCTGGTGGATTCCTGGAGGTAGCCGTCGGCACTTTGCAGTAACAGATCGACCTTTAGTTTCAATAATGTGCTCGAATACTCCGTTTGATGGTCCACGAATTGGTGTGATTTTAGTGATGGTTGGAAACTCATTTAGCATTTTTGCAAACCTGTGATCAGTAGGTGCTACCGAGTAAACACGGATTTCTATTGTTGAAATAGTGCCTGGCGCACTGTGTCCTGTATTCTGGTCGATGAGTCGTCGATTTCTCACGTCCACTGTAAGATGATGCCAGTATAGAAAGTCTGCACCAAGTATGGTCTTGCCTACGTCTGCTAAGATAAAAGTCCAGCGAAGAGGTTTCTTGAAACCTAAGTCTAAATCCATAGTAATTTCACCGTAGTTGGCTATTGAAGAGTTTTTAGTCGCTACGAGGTTGAGGTCTGAGGGAGTTCTGCGTCGTCCCGTTGGGACTGGAAGCAGGGAAATAGATGCTCCCGTGTCTATGAGAAATGGCTGGCCTGTGGTTCTGTCATGGACGAAAAGGGGGCGGTGCGGGTTGGATGTGAAAGTTTCCGCCTCAACTTTCACTGAGTGGGTTTTAAAGGCTCTTCTTTACCTTTAGTAACGCACTTGCACGGTTTTATACATTTAAAAGCCTTCTCTCTGAATTTCTGACATAGGCCATTACGAGATTTTGATCATGAGCGCTTATCTGCGCGGTATCGGCTTGGGCTTCTACCTCGTCCATTTATATCGAGAATCTTCAGCATCCTATCCGTGTTCTGGGGTAGTTGCCGAAGACTATCTTCACACGAGTCGCATAACGTTTAAGTGTAAGTCTTAGGTGAAGGCGGTAGGCTTAAAGAAGTTGGTTGAGAGACCTTGTAGGTATCCCTTGATGGTGATACCTCATGGATTTTATCTGCGATTGAGGCCAGCTTTTCCACTTCTGTGTGTTCCGTCGCCACCAGGATGGGTTGAAAACGGCTGGGCAGGTTTTTAGCCAAAGTTCGGATGAACGCTGAGTTGACACTGGTGCCAGCTAGTTGCTGTATTCGTCTTAGTAGCTGTGATGAAGTGTGGTTACCAAATGGGATGCCTTCCAAAAGCTTCTTGATGCGTTGAGTCTCCGATTCTCCATAAGTCCTGGTTGCTAGCCGCTCCTTTAAATTTTCAGATGATTGCTTCTCTGGATTCGTTACGAGGTCTTGTATCTAAGTGAGCACATCTAGGCCTATATTAGGTAGTAGTAACTGAAATTTTATAGTGCTCGAAGTAATTTTCGAAGTGTGAAATACTGCCTCAACAGTTACAAACCATAGAGCTGGGTTATTCTTCCAAAACCGTGGGATCCGTGATATAGGTTCTTGATAGAAGTCAATCTGAGATGGAGCTTGTCCTTGACCATCCGATTCTGTAGGTATCTTCATTTCTTCAGTCATCTTAGAATCACGTCGGGGTCACCAATTGTCGTGGTATGTGTGAAGAGAGTATGCATTACCAAAAGGCCTCGACAGAGCGTTGCTCAATTTAGGGGTAAGATGACTAAGTGGATGTAGGAAGATGAATAGAAGGATGATCTTAAGTGACAGGCGGATCAGCACCCAATCACTCTCGATCTGCGGTGTAAGAGATCAAACTCCGGACTTGTGGGAGGATGAGATACTAACGGAGGGATCTATCTCCAGACTTATTATATAGGAATACAAGCGGACGGATCAGCATCCAGACTTGTATGGAGAGAGAATAGGAAAGAGGTTCTGGATAAATCTTAAAGAAAAAGGCAATGTCAGGCATTAATAACGAAAGATATATAAATAACGTAATGTTAAATAGGTGACTGATAATCCAAAAGCCATAAGAGCTAGGAGATCATCCTTTCATGTGAAAGATGGGTAACGAGAGTCGTACCCGATTATTCTGGTCTTATTTCTTTATCAGTTGATTTATATACCTTCATCTTTATTTAGTAAAATAAACATATTTTTACAAGAAATGTTTTACAATGAAAGACATGTACATTTTAAGAAGTTAATTATCCAAAAAATAAAATATAAAAATCATCTTGTGATGTGAGCGTCTTGTGATGACGCAGTCTCGTACTGGGCACTTGAACTATGTGCAGGGCCACTACAGGACTCCGCACAGAGCCACTACAGGACTCAACTCCTGGATGACGGAATCATAATGAAGTTGTTCAAGTGAAGTAGATAATAAATAATAAGTTGACAATATTCTACTTTTTTAGGGATTGACAAAATATAATGAATTTTACCATTTCTAATGGCACAGTGAATTTTACTTGTTAGCCATAAAGTTTCTAAATCGTTACTTATATATTTTTGTTTTAGGTCAGTATGTTTAATGATGTCAGCATTTGGTATGCCGAGTCTACACATTTCTAAAGAGTTTTCAATAAAGTTCTTCTAAATTTATTTTGTATTTGTTTTTGTAATGACTTCACTTAATTTTTGATTATTATTATTTATAAGTTGTATGTCAGTAGGGTATAAATGGCGGTTCTGGCACCAGGATTTGGGGAGGAGAATTGGACTTTGGACCCTGGGCTATTCTTACCTTAACCACCTGTACACCACGTGACCAATATAATCTGTTTTGATTGATCTTAATCCCTAATCTTAATCCTTAATCTCTAATGCTAATCACTAATCCTAATCCTTAATCCTAATTTGTATTTTTTCATTTTTAAGTTCGACAGGTCCGGACCTGTCTCAACTGGTCACATCTTGTCTACCTCAAGTAAATATATAAAGTGTAACGACGAAAATATTTATTATTGCAAAACGAATATAAATTATAACAATGAAATATACACATATATTATTACAAAGGAATATATACATATATGACAACGATGAAATACATACATTTATAGTTACTAACGATGAAATATATACATATATTATTACAAAGGAATATAAATATAAATTGTATTGACGAAAATATTTATTATTGCAAAAGGAATATATACATATATGACAACGATGAAATATATATATTATTGCAAAAGAAATATATACATATGTGACAAGGATGAAATATATATATTATTACAAAATGAATATAAACAAGGAAATATATATTATTGCAAACGAATATAAATTATAACAATGAAATATATACATATATCCTAATAATTTTACGATGATACATCATAAAATTAACAACAACGTCATCACCCCTCCCCTCCCCCCTCTTCTTTTCATCAACTTTTATAACTATTATATATATTTATTAAAGTTTAAAGTTTTTTCGTTTTGTGTTTTTCTTAATATTTATAGTTATTATTCTTTCTTTTTGTTTTTATTATATATATATTTAAAGTTATTTTCGTGTGTTTTTCTTAATATCATTTTCAAAGTAATTGTTCTTTCTTTTTGTTCTTATTATATATATATTTAAAGTTATTTTCGTGTGTGTTTCTTGTTATCGTTTTTAAAGTTATTATTCATTCGTTTTCTTATTGTTTTATATATATTTATACTAGTTTATAGAGTTTTTCTTTGCGTTTTTTTCTTATTATAGTTATATTTTTTTTTGTTTTAATTCATTTATCGGTCGCAGATAATTTTTTTTCTTTATTATTATATATAGTTATTCTTTATTAAATATATATTTTACAAAAAATGGAATCCTCATCAAGGAAATGTGCCAACTGTGATAAAACATTTGCAAGCCATCGAGAGTGCATGGCTCATGAATTATCATGTATTTATAGTCAGGAATTTCCACAACTAGCCTCGTGCATTTGCGCCAAATGTGGCAAATCTTTTTCGAGATCAGATAACAGAATACGACACGAGGCTATTTGTGGGGATTCCTCTCAAACCCAAGAATTTTTGAACAATATTAAATTGATTTGTTCTTTTTGCGGGAAATCTTTTAATAGAGAACAAGACCGTGTGAGGCGTGAAAAATCTTGTAAACACCTGTCCCTATTTGATAATTTTGATAACCATTGTGAAGTTATTTGTGGAAAATGTGGACAGGTGTTTACACGAAAAGATACTAGATTAAAGCATGAGATTGCATGTAAAGTAGTTTTTAAGAGGTCCTGCCGTTTCTGCGGAACAAATTTTACAAACATTTATAATTATTTTAGACATGAGGAATTTTGCAATAATGAACCCACGAGGAAAAAACCTAGACAAGAACCACAACGGCAGGACCTCTTTGGTCTCAAACCCGACGCTGCAGGTTTTTCAGAGTATGAGACGGCTTTTAAAGGGAGGTTGAGGTCTTATTTTATTAGATGCGACGACAATTACGACCTTTTTTTTTTTTTTTTTTTTATCTATTTATTGAATAGTAATACAATCAGCCACTGGAGGGCTATAAGTATTAGGGCTAAGAGTTCTCATTCAAACAATATATACAAATAATAGAGAAATAAATATAAATATAAAAAGTAAATAAATAATACTGATGAAGAAAGAAAATAAAAGAAAAAAAAATAAACAATAACATAAAAAGAAACTTATAAACACAATCATACCTATATACAATATACATTCGCCCAAGAATCTCCGAGCCAGGCTTTTTCCCCCACATGTGGAAGGCAAAGCAAGACTCCAGGAGATCCCAGTGCCACTTTTCCAGCCGCATCACTAGTATTAGAAGCCAATGGAGACTGAAAGAGGGCACTAGAGCCACAGACGCTCGGGACATGAGTGGAGAAGCTGGCCATTGCCAGGACTCCAGAAGCATATTTACAAGAGATCTCTGGGCCACTGCCATTTTAACCTTCGTGGAGGATTGTGGGGATGAAGGGAGCTGGATAGGGATTGAGCTAGAGGATTTGGATGATGGATAAGGTTTTGGTGAAAGTTCGAGAATCTGGTTGGGATGATGTCGAGGACAAATGGGATGTTAAGGTCATGGTGTAGGGTCTTGTTTGTGACATAATATGGGGCATTGACTATTGTTCTAAGTACTTTGGACTGGAAGGATTGGATGCGTTTGATATTCGAATGTTTAGCAGTTCCCCACAGTTCAAGTCCGTAGGTCCAGATAGGTTTCAGTATGGTCTTGTAGATTAAAAGTTTATTTTCAATCGAAAGATGGGATGTCCTACTTAGTAATCTATACAGCTGGCCATATCGTCGGTTAAGTTCTTGTCTTTTAAGTCTGGTATGTGGGTTCCAAGTTAGTCTTTTGTCAAGAAGGAAGCCAAGGTAACGGACTGTGTCTGAGTAGGGAAGTGGAATTGAATTAAAAAGGATTGACGGACAGGATCTGCGTCGCAGGGTAAAAGTGATATGTTTGCATTTTGATTCATTGATTTTGATGCGCCAGTTGTTGCACCACTGCTCAATCAAAGAGAGGTGAGATTGTAGGTTTAGAGATGCTATTTGAGGATCTGAGTGGGAAGATAGAATGGCAGTATCATCAGCAAATGTAGCTAGAAATGTATCGGGATTTGAAGGGATATCGGAAGTGCAGAGGATATAGAGAACTGGGCCCAAGACACTGCCTTGTGGAACACCAGCCTCAACTGGATAGTAAGTGGAGAATGCGGTGTCACAACGGACTTGAAAGGAACGATTTGAGAGGTAGGATTTGAGGACTAGGTATAAGGATTGGGGTAAATGGGTTTTGAGCTTGAAAAGCAAGCCATCGTGCCACACCCGGTCGAAAGCTTGTGCTACGTCCAGAAAGGCACCAGTGTAATAATGCTTGTTTTCAAGTGCAGAGGATATATGGTCCACAACACGAAGGCCTTGTTGGACAGTGGAATGTCTTGAGCGGAATCCAAACTGATGAGAAGGGATGTTGTGGGATTCGATTATAGGTAGGATGCGTTTGAGAAGGATTTTCTCAAAGATTTTTGAGAGGATCGGGAGTAAGCTTATCGGTCTATAGGATGATGTGTTATTAACAGGTTTACCTGGTTTTGGAAACAGGATGATTATGGAATGTTTCCACACCAAAAGAAAGTTGGTTGTGCGAAGGATGCAGTTGTATAGATAGGTAAGGAATATGATTGCTTTTTTGGGAAGTTGTCTGAGGATTTGTGAAGTGAGGAGATCATATCCAGGGGATTTTCGGGGTTTTAATTTGTTTATAAGGAATTTGACCTCAGAGGGGTTAACAGGTTTTGGAGGTAGAGAGAGAGGAATTGGTGAAGAGAGGAATTCTTCAACTTCAGCCGTGTGGCTGGGATGGAGTTCGGGATGAGGGGTGAATGTGTAGGATAAATGTTTAGCAAACTCCTCTGCTCTATTCGCATCTGACGAAGCCCAGGAACCATCATCACGACGAAGTGGATGGGAAATGGACTGGAATTTAAGGATTTTTTTGGTTACATTCCAGAGGGAGTTATCACTAGCGGATAATGAGGAGAGGTAGGAATTGTAGGATTGGGTTCTAAAAGTTTCCAGTTTCTTTTTTACCTGTTTGGAATAATAATTATACGATTTCCGGTCATCAGGATGCCTGGTTCTTTGCCAAAGGGTCCTAGAGCAACGTTTGCTATGGATTAGGTTCAATAGATCTTGAGGTAAAGGATTTATGTTATGGTATTTTTTGGGACGATCAGGTGAGGATGCAGTCCGAGCTGCTTGCTGGATCAGGGTAGTGAAGGAATGCACTGCATCGTCGAGGTCTTCAGGTGTTTTTAAGGAAACTCTGAGGTCAATATTATCTTCCAGTATTTGACGGAAAAGGTTCCAGTTAACTGGCCCCCTGATAAATGAAGGTGGGGATGATTTGGGAATGGGAGATGTGGAAACGGTTAGGACTAGAGGACTATGGTCTGAGGAAAGATCATCAAACCTTGAAATAGAACAGTGTAGTGATCCTAGACCTTTGTGGAGGAAAAAGTCTAGAAGGTCGGGATTGCGGTTGGGATCTGTTGGCCAGTATGTGGGTGTATTAGGTGAAAGGATGTTGCTGCGATGGGAATTAAGTGCAGATAGCAATGTTCGCCCTCGGGAATTTGTGGATCTGGTTCCCCATTGCTGGTGTTTTGCATTTAGATCTGCACCTAGGAGGAAGTGGTGTCCTAAGGAATTCAGGAAGGAAATTATTTGGGATTCGGAAATAGGTGTTTTAGGTGGGGAATATGCCGCAACTAGTGTTATTGGGTAAAGGGGTGTTTGGATTATTACGGCTGTGGATTGTAGGAAATTATGGCTTGGTAAGGGAAACAAATGATGGGAAACGGATCGATGGATAATTATGGCAGTGCCACCATGTGCTGTTCCATCAGGATGGTCGGTTCGATAAATATTGTAGCCGGGCACGTTGATTTGTCGTTTGTTGGTTAGTCGAGTTTCAGTTATTAGTGCTATGTCGATGTTTTTGTCATGTAATAAGATTGTCAGTTCGTTGATGTGGTTCCGAATACCATTCGCATTCCAAAGGAGAATGGAGAGGAATTTGGTTGAGGACATTTATGTATTTCTTGGCAGTGGAATGAGGTTGGATATAACATTGGTAAGTAGCGAAATAAGGGGGATAATGAGAGATCTAAATTCGGAAAGGAAAGATGTCAATAGGCTTGTGAGGTCAGTGGAATTGGAAGGAGGAGGAATGAATGTATGAGTATTTAACATACGTTCAGGGATAGAGGGATATGGGTCTTGAGGTTGATGTGTGAATTCTTGAGGTTTAGATTCTTGTGGCAGGGCCTGAGATTGAGTGTTTACAGTGTCTCCTTTGAACATCTGAGCATAGGACACTCTTCCGTTCACTGTTCTATAGGGTTGTCTTGGTGGCCTGAATGTCCCTTCTTCTCTAGGCGTTGTGTACATTCGTGTTTTCAAATCTTTGTAAGTTTGACAACCCTTGTAGTTGGCTGGGTGTCCTTGGTGGCATAAAGCGCATACTGCAGGTGAAGTTCTAGACTTCCTACAGTCCTCTGTTTTGTGTTGCTCACCACACCTCACACATCTAGGAATGTGATGACAATACCGTTTCGTATGGCCATAAGCCTGGCAGTTATGGCATTGAACGATGTCGCGCTTGCTGTAGGGCTTTTCTACAACAACGCTTGTATAATAAAGGCGTGTGACCTTGTAGATGCTTTCGACATCGGGTGTTCGGTCAAGGTCAACGAAGAATAGTGGAAGAGGTATTTTATTTTTTATTCCAGGCTGTTCTCTATCCTCCTTAAATATGTTCACTATCTGGCGAACATGGAATCCCATTCCCGTGAGCTCTTCTTTTATAGCATCTGTTGGCGTAGATGGGTGCAGTCTTCTGATAACGACCCTGAACGCCCTCTCTTGACGCAGTTGATACGTGTGGTAATCAGCCTTGGTGTCAGATAAATATTTTATGATTTTTCTATAGGTTTCTGGAGTGTCGGGCATTAACTTAGTGTCATTGGTGCGGCTTTGGCATAAATATTTTCCTAAACCTACCAGATTATTCAATTGATGACACATCAATTGAAAATTTTTAATATTTCTAACAAATATTGGTGGGGGTTTGGGTTCTCTGGGGATGGATGCTGCTTCCATTTGTTCGTTATTTATATTTTAAAGCACTTCAAATGGATTCGAAGTGAAAAACGGCGATTCTTCACCCATAGCTTGAGTTGTCTCATGATTGTTGGGTTGTTGTGAGGAGCCAGGTTGGGGTTCCACTTCTTCTATGGAGCTCCCTGGTGTGGCTGGTGGAGTGTTTCTTTTCGAATGCCTTGTCTTTTTTTTAATGGGAGAACTAATTGTAGTATCCAGGCTCCTGGACCTAGTGTTTTTGCCCTTACTCGACATTAGCATGTGATAATATCGCATTTCATATTTATTTTTAAAAGAAAAATTGGTCTATTTACACTGTTCACTCTTGTGTTGTAAATAAGTGATTACTCACCTTATTTTTATTGTCCAGTATCAAACGTAATTGTTAATGTAACTGATAACACTAATTGTTGACATTAAACTTGTATACTGCCACTGATAAATGAGATTTTTATAAGAGACGACCTGACGTATGTTTAACTAGGACTAACGCATGCGCAGAACTCATTACGACCTAACTAAATTTTTTAATAGCATCAGAAACGATGTTTTTATTAGAATAAATGCTTCCCTCCGAGAACACAATTCAATTAAAATAAATATGTGGGCTGATTGCGTAATGATAAATCAGTTAGGGGAAACCATCGAGACATCTTTTTAAAACACGCAATAAAGCAATTTATAAAGATACGGAAATCGAAAAACTAATAGATAGCGGGTTTAATAAAATCATACATGAAATGGAAAATATGGAAACAAAGAAGTCGGGGTGGGAACTATACGTAATAGAGGGGTTAAGATTAAAAATCAACCAATTCAAACCACTTCGAGGTAGCACTTTTATAGACTTCCCAGATAAAATTAAAAATAGAAAAGCTTGTATAAATGTGGAGAACCAAGACAATTTCTGTTTTAAATATGCTATATTATGTAAATTTGTTACAATAAATCCTCAACGTGTTTTAAATTATGAACGTATACAGCATAGGTACGACTTCACTTGTGTTGATTTTCCCACCCCTCTTCATCAAATAAAACTGTTTGAAACATCAAACAATAATTCAATTAATGTTTTTTCTCTTGATGAAAAAAATGCTGTTTACCCCCTCAAAGTAGTAAAAAAAGAATTAGAAGATCACAGAGATCTATTATTATTAGAGGGGGAGGGTAAACAGCATTATGTTTATATTAAAAATTTTAATAAATTAGTAAGATCTCAATTTACAAAACATGAACATCAAATAAACATATGCAAAAGATGCTTCACACATTTTTATTCAGATATAAAATTTAATCAACATTTTACTCAATGTATCGAGAACAAACCTGTAAGGATCGAGTTGCCGGGGGAAAATAATTTTATTTCTTTCAACCATGTAGAAAGAACTTTGAAGGTGCCCTATGTTGTATACGCCAATTTCGAGTGCTACCTCGAACCCGTAGCATCTTGTCAGCCCAATCCGCTAGGTAAACACACATTATTAAAAAATATTCATAAGCCAATTTCGTATTGCATTTACGTTAAGAAAGATGATAGCATAATGGATGTATACAATGATCTAGTCACAGAACCAATAATATATAGAGGAACCGACGCTGCAGAAAATTTTATAAAAACTTTAAAAGAAATAGCTATTAAAATAGAACGCGTCTATAAAATGAAAATTCCGATGAATCCCCTAACTGACTCGGAGATGGAAGCATTTAACCAGTCCTCCGTCTGTTATATGTGTGACCTGCCATTAAATGGTGACAAAGTAAGGGATCACTGTCATCTAACTGGGAGATATAGGGGGGTTGCTCACAATCGTTGTAATTTGAGATTTCAAAACCCCAACTTCCTCCCTGTATTTTTACATAATATGAGCGGGTATGATAGCCATTTGTTCGTGAGGGAATTGGGGTATGACGAGAAAAGAATCGATATGATCCCTAATTCAGAGGAAAAATACATAACTTTTTCAAAATACGTTAGTAATCATTTTAAAATCAGATTTGTGGATTCATATCGATTCTTATCCGACAGCCTTGATTCTCTCGCGAAAATAGTTCCAGATATACCCGCTATTAAATCTTTGTTTAGAAAGGAGGAGGTTGAAGTTTTAAAAAGAAAGGGGGTTTTTCCTTATGAATATATGACAACTCCCGAAAAATATTCAGAAACACAATTACTCCCTAAAGAAGCATTTTTTAGTAACCTTTCGCAGGAGCATATAACAGACGAAGACTATAGACATGCTCAAAAGGTATGGGGTACGTTTAAATGTAAGACGCTGGGTGATTACAACGATGTATACATCAAATCAGATACACTACTACTTACTGATATTTTTGAATCTTTTAGACAAATAACAATAAAGTCCCATAAATTAGACCCAGCGCATTTCTTTACCGTTCCCGCGATGACGTGGGATGCTATGTTAAAATTTACAACAGTAAAATTGGAGCTATTAAGTGATTACAATATGATTTTAATGTTTGAAAAGGGGATAAGAGGGGGTCTCTGTCAGGTCTCCCATCGATTCGCCAAAGCCAACAATAAACATTCAACAGATTATGACCCAATAAAGATTCAAATTATATATTTTATGAAGATTGTAATAATCTATATGGCGCAGCAATGTGCAAACCCCTTCCTATTAGCGAATTCGAATGGGTAGACCCATCTCACGTCATCATCGACGAATTGAGTGAAAATGATGAATTCGGTTTTATTTTAGACGTCGATTTGACATATCCAACTCATTTACATGATACACACAACGATCTACCATTTTTAACGGAGAACACCAATTTTAATGATAAGAAAAGGTTTAAAAAACTCATAGCACATTTTAAAGAAAAAAACAATTACATAGTTCATTACATGACATTAAAACAGGCCATAGGCCATGGTATAATTTTAAAGAAAATTAATAGAGTTTTAAAATTCAGACAAAATTGTTGGCTGAAAGAATATATAACATACAACACAGAGTTAAGAAAAAAAAAAATCAACGATTTCGATACAGACCAAATTAAATTATATATTAATGCCATTTTTGGCAAGACAATGGAAAATATAAGAAAAAGAATCGACATTAAATTAGTATCGAACGCCAAAACTATGGAAAAATTAATAAAAAAACCAAATTTTAAAGATAGGACTATTTTTAATGAAAATTTAGCAGCTGTCCACATGGAAAAGACGAAACTTAAATTTGATAAACCGATGTATGTAGGCATGGCCATATTAGATTTATCAAAAAATATCATGTATCATCATCATTACGATGAAATGATGATCGAATATGGCCATGCCAATTTAAAATTAATGTATATGGATACCGATTCTTTTATTTATAATATAAAGACCGATAACTTATACGACGACATTTTAGCAATGAAAGATAGAATGGATACATCCAATTATCCAACACATCATCCCTGTTATTCAATAAACAATAAAAAAAGTAATGGGGAAATTTAAAGATGAAAGTAAAGGTGTACCTATTTTAACTTTTATAGGGCTTAGGCCAAAAATGTATTTTATAGATATTGGGGAGAAATAATAAAAAAAATTAAAGGAATAAAGAAGTAACTATTGATGATTACATGACCTGCCTGAGAGAGCATAAAACCTTTAGGCATAAAATGCAGTTAATTAAATCACATCATCATGAAATGTCGACAATAGAAATAAATAAAATATCGTTATCATCGTACGACGATAAGAGAATAATATTGGAAGATGGGGAGAGTACTTTGGCTTTTGGACATTATAAGTTAGAAGAATAGTTGTTACCATTGGCTTGCGGATGCTAAAACATCCGTAAGTCATAGAATGAATGGACCGCTGGCGCAGTCGAAAGACTCGTAAGTCGTGTGATTGAGCCTCTGGAGCAGTCGAAAGACTCGTAAGTCGTGTGTGTATGTGAGAGGTGACATCTATTTTTCCAGCCTATAATGTCCAAAACATTTCATCTCCCCAATTGAAGAATCATGTTTTTAATTTCTCCAATGCTCTTTCAGGTAGGTATTTTATTTTAGCTTAATTTTAACTATTTTTTTTATCACTTTCTCCCTCCAATTTGTTTTAAATAAATAGTATTTGTGAGGGAATGGTCCGTTGGATAATTGTCTTTTTAATATTTTATAGTCATAATGACTCACTTATTTTATTCTTGATTTTTATAACTATTTTATTGATGTATCCATTGCTTTATTTATTTTATATCATAGTTTTATTTTATTTTTTTTTTTACACTTGTATTTTAATTATTTTATTGAGGTGTCCAATGCTAAAATATTTTATTTCATAGCTTTATATTTTTAAAACTTGACTTTTATTTCTATTTTATAACTGTATCCATTACATTAATATTTTATTTTACTCTTGTATTTTATGATTTTAGCGTTTCAAATAGCGATTTTAGCGTTTTAAATAGCAATTTTAGCATTTTAAATAGCAATTTTAGCATTTTAAATAGTAATTTTAACAATTTTTAAATACGTTTCGTCTTTTCCAACTTTTAATGGTTTTTAGTAATTTTTATCAATTTTAAATATTTTTATTGATTTTAGATAATTTTAGTCATTTTACCACTTTTTATTTTAGCTGCTTTTTGTAAATATTTTAACAACTTTTATTGATTTTAAATGTTTTTATTAAATTTAAATGTTTCAATTAATTTTAAATGATCTTATTGATTTCAAATGTTTTTATCTCAATTGTTTTAATAATTTTAATGAATTTTAACGGGGGGTTTTTTATTAATTTTTTTTTTTAGATATTTTTACTACCGCAATACCATGGCCAACCGAATTCATTATCTTCTTTCTATTCGACGATTAATAACTTTTGAGTATGTCTATTCTACTGGTTCGACCTCAACCTCCAATTTTATTACTCCCAGATTTTATTTATTTTTAGTATATTTTATCATTGTTTTAGCATGATGTTTTTAGCATGTTATTTTTAGCATGATGTTTTTAGCTTGTTTTAACCTAGTTTGTAATTTTTTTTATCGAGGAGTATGGAATATCGAGTACATACCTCCTCAATTTAGCCATTTTATTTTCATTTTATACATTTTAGATGCTTTTAACGATTTTAGATACTTTTATCGATTTTAGATACTTTTATCGATTTTAGATGCTTTTTATTTACCTTAGATAGTTTTATCGATTTTAGATGCTTTTATCAATTTTAAATACTTTTATCAATTTTAAATAATTTTATCGATTTTAGACGCTTTTATCAATTTTAGATGCTTTTATCGATTTTAGATATTTTTATTTATTTTATGCATGGTTTTTAGCATGTTTTGACCTAGTTTGTAAGTTTTTTAGGGTGTGATGGAATATAGAGTACACACACCCAGCCCCCCGACAACTCGATCCTTACAGGGCAATATATATTTAAACCACCAGAAACCTAAATCGATACTATAAAAGTAACAGTTTGTATCATTTGGGTTCCTGACAGTATTAAGTCTGTGAAAAAGCGTGAAGGAATCTATATTGCTCATATGTCAATTTTTATTTTATTTTATTTTTTGAGATGTTATAAGTAAGTATAAATAATATATATATATATATATAGGACCTGCAATATTTGTTTTCTCTCAGTCTTCATCATGCGTTTGTTGAAGCAACATTCATCGTTCGATATAGCGAACGTTAATTCAGTCGTAAGCCAACAAGAGGAGTGTGGAGGATCCAAACATGGCTCCTTATTCCCTAATAGTATTCGATGCTTGATTTGCGGGCCATCTAACTGTGGTAAGACGAATCTTATGTTGAGTCTGCTATACAACCCCGATGGATTGAATTTTGAGAATGTTTATCTATTTAGTAAATCCCTTTATCAACCAAAGTATAAACATTTGGCTCACGTTTTGTCAAATCTCGAAGGCGTCGGTTTCTACCCATTCGATGATAATTCGAATATTCCACACCCGAGAGATGCTGCCCCAAATTCAGTATTTATTTTCGACGACAACGCTTGTGACAAACAAGATCGTGTCAGAGCATACTTTTGCATGGGCAGACATAGAGGGATAGATAGCTTCTATCTTTGTCAGAGTTATACACGTGTGCCAAAACTATTAATTCGGGATAATACCAACTTTCTTATCATATTCCGACAAGATAATCTCAGCACTAAAAGAATATATGAAGATCATGTTAATTCTGACCTAATGTCTTGGACATTTTCCCTTCATCCTCTACTTATGAGAGTTCTTCACCTTTGGAAGAAATAAGTGAACACGCTTCTACACCCCAAGGAGTAGAAACCGTTATTAGCTACTTAGACCAAATCGGTAAAGAGGCTAATAAATATATACTCAAATTTACTACAAATCAAACCCAGGATTTGGATCAAGTATATGGAATTTGTTATAACGGTGAAAATTTTACTCTCGGTGACACGGTTATTTCCATTAAGGATGATTGGTTGGATGTTGATGGCTCGCTGTTCAAAATTACTCCAGGGCTGTCTCAGCTATTGTTCTTAGAAGATCCCGATATGGATAGGGTAGATGAAAACGATAAAAAAAATTATAAAATATTATTAACAAAAACTAATGCTCATAGAATGAATTATAGTTCCACAGGATCGGTCAATGTTCAAAAAGGAAGTAAAAAATATAGGAAAGTAATCGCTAAGCTTTTTCCACTGAAGGATAAAATCAAAGGGAAAGGTTATGATAAAGACCAGGACCCTAATCAACTGGTTGAAAAATTGAGATTTTTACTACAGACTCATGGACCAGAAAAAGAAATTCTAAAGGTTGAGAAAAGTCTACGAATGATGGGTATAATATTATAAATAGTGGCATGATGGGGAGGGGGAGGAGTTGTTATTGTCATTGTTTCGACTGATCTCGGCCATGTCGGATATCAAGAAACAGGTAGTCGAAGAATTGCATAAACCGGCTAGACGGTCCTTCCACAGGAGAGGGGTGATTCTGAAGGGTATCGATGACCTAAGGATGGTAGATTTAATCTAGGTGTGTTCATATGCCAAAGAAAATAGAGGTTATAAATATATTTTAGCTGTAATCGATTGTTTTTCTAAATTCGCCTGGCTATCTCCATTGAAGTCGAAATCTGGAAAAGATGTAACGTCAGCTTTTGAAAATATCCTAATCCAGGATGGTAGAAAACCACGTAACTTACAATCTGATCGAGGAAAAGAGTTCTACAATTCATTTTTCAAAAATTAATGAAATCCAACAATATAAATCATTACTCTACTTTTAGTAATATGAAAGCTTGTATGGTAGAAAGATTTATAAGAACGATAAAAAATAAGATTTGGAAACAATTTAGTCTCCAAGGAACATATAAATGGATTACGATATATGAAGATCTAGTTAAAAGATATAACAATACAAAGCATAGAACCATAAAGATGAAACCGTCTTCAGTCAGTGAAACAAATTGAGAAACATTTACTTCATAACGTCTATTGTAAACGTGAAAATGTTTTATCGAATCGTAAACCACCAAAATATCAAGTCGGTGATTTTGTGAGAATTTCAAAATATAAAGCCGATTTCACCGAGGGATATCGGCCCTCGTGGTCGACTGAAATCTTCAAGATCGATCAAGTGAGGAAAACCATTCCGGTAACCTACTGGCTTAAGGATACATCAAATCAAACGATCGCTGGTGGATTTTATGAGCAAGAAATCCAAAAAGTGAAATATCCTAACGTATATTTGGTAGAAAAAATTTTGAAACGGAAAGGAGATAAAGTTTTTGTAAAGTGGTTGGGTTTCGATTCAAAGCATAACAGCTGGGAAAGCAAAAAAAATATAAATGTCTAAATGAGAGGAGGGAGGAGAGAGAGAGAGAGAGAGAGAGGAGAGA